>CM016622.1:40604794-40872294 GCA_005393395.2 Gossypium australe | reverse complement strand
AATTTGAGCCGCCGATCCTACTCTGGAGACGGAAATCCCCACATTAATAGCAGGGATGATGAAGGAAGTGTATGAGAAATTTCAAATAAAGCATCATAATTCCTCACCCTATCGCCCAAAGATGAACAGAGCAGTAGAAGCGGCTAACAAAAATATTAAGAGGATTATTGGGAAAATGACCGAGACATATAAAGATTGCAACGAGAAGCTACCATTTACTTTGTATGCATATCGCACATGTGTACGGACCTCTACAGGGGCAACTCCTTTCTCTCTGGTCTATGGAATGGAAGCTGTGCTACCCATCGAAGTTGAGATCCCCTCTTTACAAGTCTTAACGGAGTCAAAACTAGAAGAATCAGAATGGGTCTGAGCTCGATATGACCAACTAAATCTTATCGAAGAAAAATGCTTGAGGGCAATCTGTCACGGACAGATGTACTAGAAGAGAATGATCACGACCCATGACAAGAAGATGCGACCAAGGGAATCTCGCGAGGGAGAACTCGTACTAAGAAAGATTCTCCCAATACAAAAAGACTTTTGAGGAAAATGGACACCAAATTGGGATACGTTGTAAAGAAGGCTTTATTGGGTGGAGCTTTGATTTTCACTAAGATGGATGGGAAGGAGGTACCAAATCCAGTGAACTCAGATGCTGTTAAGAAATGCTATATCTAAAAAAAAAAAGAGATCAAGATGAAAACCCGAAAAGGGCGTCTTGATAAAAAAAAAGGGATCAAGATGAAAACCCGAAAAAGGCGTCTTGATAAACAAAATATATTAGGATATAAGAAGCGAGACGATTTGAACAGGGAGTCATGAGGCGAGATTACAATATTTGAAGCAGACTTGGAAGCTCAAAATCTTCTACACAAGAAGCTTTGCTCGAAAAGATATAGGATGAAGAAACGTGTAAAAGTTCATGCGTTGGATATCTAGAGTATTTGCGACAATTGAACCTGCTTTCCTTTTTATAACATTTCCTTTATTGAATCGTTCCTTGTCAATTTTCTTTCCGTGTCACTTTTGAAATAAATATGAATGTGAGGTATCCCCTTCACACCTACTTCGTCATTTTCATGCATCTCGTGTTTGGTTCATTAAATGATAAATAGTGAAATGACATACTCTAAACAAAAGGAGTATTGAGCATTACCTGGATGAGAATTTGGTAAGTACAAGAGCCTTAAAGCAAGGACAAAGTTCAACAGGGGGCAAAAAGGGTGATATACGAGAAACGTAGATTACTCGTAAAGCTTGAGGACGGGTACAAAACCTGAAAGGGAAGTCAAGAATCGAAGCAATGAATACAGATCATCATAAAAAGTCGTAACGAAAAGAGATACATGACAAACAAGCCCAGGGCGCATGGCATAATCATGTAGGCATAAACGCATTTAAGACAAACACGTGCATATCATGATAACATCACGCATGACACATACAGGCACGCCAATAAGGCGAGAAATTTTGACGATAGTTGTGCTAAACCAAGGAAAAAGAAGACATCCAAGTTCCACCAGATGATACGTTTTCAATTACTATTTTTCAAAAAAATCAACTCATATTTTGAGAGGTGATTTGAGCCTCGGGTCACATGCCGAGGTATTTTTAATTTCTGTTCAAAAATCAACTCATAATACGAGAGGTGAGTTGATGTAACACCCCAAACCCGGTCAACACACCACGACCGAATCTGGCATGTTACAGGGTGAAAACGTTTGAATAAACAAGGTTCCCTGGTTTATTTCAATTGAAAACTCTTTTATCGTTTTAAGATTTAGAAAACCCTATACAAAGTGATGTTGAAAACGTTTTTGTGTTGCTTTAAAATCCGGAGAACTCATGCTTGAAAATCCGTTTGTTGTTGCTAGTTTTTAGAAATCATACGATACTTATTAAAAACCGAGTGAGATGAGCATAGTCAAGTTTAAAACCATTTGCATTTGAAGTTGTTTGAACCTTTAGGTTTGGAATCATCTATGTTAACTTTGCTAATACCTTGTGAATAATGTTACCCGATGGTAACGTTTGAAAAACCCGATATAGAGTATAGTTTTGAAAACATCGATTTAATCTCGATTACTTAAGTAATATCAAATTATTAATCACATGCATAAGATAGGTAAAATAAAATCCAGAAGTAAAACCCCAAAATATTACTTAGCGGCCTTATTACAAAACCAAAACCAAATTTAAAGAAAATAAATAAAACTGAAATAGTACTTTAAAGTCAAAACCCGAAACTAGCATGCATGGCCACCTCGAGTCCTCCCCGGCTCTATATCCGCGATCTATGCCTCATCTGCAAAATATAAGGAAAGGGGTGAGTCACCGAGACTCAGTGTATAAATCCCCAACCCGATAGTGCAAACACTTACGCAAATCATCAGTAAAACATGCAAATCATCCAACCCCATAACCTAACCATCCGATCTCCTTTATCTACCCCGTGTGGTCAAAACCACTGGTGGTCAAAACCACTGGTGACCGAAGTAACAAATATATATCGGTGTGGTCAAAACCACTGGTGACCTGTAGTCACAAATCAAGTGATGGGGCCAACCCATCATGTGGTCAAAACCACTAATGACAATCCCGTATCAATCATGTGGGGCCAACCCACTGGGACGAGTCACAATAATCCATGTGTGGTCAAAACCACTGGTGACCGTAGTCACAAATATCATCAATGTGGTCAAAACCACTGGTGGTCAAAACCACTGGGACTTAGTCACAAATAATAATATCAAAGACGGGGCCAACCCGTCGTGTGGTCAAAACCACTGGTGACAGTCCAAAATAATTCTTCCCCCTCCTCTCAACAATCCCACCATCATGTCCATATCAATCGTGGCATAATAACATATGATGATGCAAATACACATGGCATAGCATTAAACAATGACATGATAGCATATATAGAGATCCATATAATAGGGGACTTACCCGGAGCCCATGCTCATGCCCACAAGGAATAACTACCGGTTTCAATGGCATAACAGTAACACAATAAACATATCATACTAACGAAGTGTGTAAGCGTTACACACCTGACTATTTGTAGATCTAGGCGAAATCCCAAAACGTTAGCCTACACTCAACCCTTAAAGCCGATTTGGTTTCCAACCAAATCCCGAAGCTACATGATGAACCTCCCTTTACAATCGGCTAAGCCCTAGCATAAAGATAATTAGCCTTCGGCTTTTGAAAGAATAAGAACCAGATCCGAAACGCAAGAACCCTTACCTAGATCAGCAACCAAATCCCAAAGATCCACTGTATTCGGCAACCTCCTCCCTACAATTGGCTTAAACACATCATTAGGAATCCAAAAACCATTCGGCCCTAGCATGAATCCCGAAAACTAAAAGAGTTTGTCACTCCCTTACCTTACTGACAGATTCGGCCTCCAATCACCAAAGTTCGGCACACCCTAGTGATGATAAGGATTACGGCTACCTCACCATTATAGAACAAGAAAAGAGTTTAAGACTTGGATTTATAAAAAATGGGGAAATAGAAGAGAAGTGGGATTTTGGCATTTACCCAAATCAATTGAGAGAAAAAGAATGAAAAGTTATACTTACCAGGAGATTCGGCTATAACCCAAAAGAAAGAATAGTTTTTGACACTTTAAAGAGAATGAGAACACGTGAGAAGAGAAGAAAATAGACTAAGGGTATTCGGCCAATCACTTTTAAAGGAAGAGAAGAGAACTCAACAAGGTTTTCGGCTTTTCAAAACAATGGAAAGATGGAGAAGAAAGTGGATTAGGAATGATTTCGGCAAAGGAGAATGAATGAGGTTTCGGTAGAAGGAGATTTGAAAGAAGGAAGAAACATGAAACAGAGAGAGTTGCTTTCGGCTTTTGAACAAAATGGGAGAAGGGAAGTGAAGCAAAGATGGATTCGGCAAGGTAGGAGGTTTTGGTTTTTCTTTGCACCAAACGAAAATGAAGAAGCCTCCTAAGCCAGCCGAAAAATGCACTCTTACTTGGCTATTGAGATTCGGCACTCCCCTAGCTTCCCAAACCGATTACAACTCCTCCCCCACAGTCCATAATTCGGCCAACACCTCAAGACTCTCCTGTCCACTCATTCAAATCGGTTTGAATGAGTCAAGCTCCACAAGTTTCTCCTCTCCATCCATTTCAAATCTGTTGACTCAATCCTCATCCCTTCAAGAGAGTCCTACCTCAGCACACCTCTTCCTTGCTTCTGGCATCAAAATAATAAGCAGAAAAAGAGATTTCTACTGCTCAAACCTGAGCTCCCCCTTCCCTGCATGTGGCGTCACCCTCCTAGTACCTTAGTGGCGCCTCCTTTGCCACTTTGCCACTAGGTTCTTTGTGTCACAACACTCCAAGAATATCCTTTAACCCCTAACTTCCCTAGCTCCCTCTTCTTAAACACTAAAACAAAAATTCTAGGCATGACTCAAGCCTAACCCGAGGTCATGCCTGGACCCCAAAACATGCTAAACTAGCACAGTAGGCATATTAACACATGCAAACACACAAAATGCAGAGATCCCGATTTAAGGATATTACAGTTGAGCATCGGGTCACATGCCGAGGTATTTTCAATTTCTGTTTTTCAATTTCTGTTCAAAAATCAACTTATAATACGAGAGGTGAGTTGAGCCTTGGGTCGCACGCCGAGGTATTTTTAATTTCTATTTTTCAATTTCTATTTTCAAAAATGAACCACATAACGAGAGGTGAGTTGAGCCTCAGGTCGCACGCTGAGGTATTTTTAATTTCTGTTTTTCAATTTCTGTTTTCAAAAATCAACTCATATTACGAGAGGTGAGTTGAGCCTCAGGTTGCAAGCTGAGGTATTTTCAATTTCTGTTTTTCAATTTCTGTTTTCAAAAATCAACTCATATTACGAGAGGTGAGTTGAGCCTCGGGTCGCACGCTGAGGTATTTTCAATTTCTGCTTTTCAATTTCTGTTTTCAAAAATCAACTCATATTACGAGAGGTGAGTTGTGTAAGAGTATGCCCAAAGACCAATCATGAGATGGTTGTAATAACATACTTTATTTACCATATTTATTAATATAAAGCGTTGTCATTATTATTTCAGTTTTTCTATCTGTGTATACAAATAAACTGTTTTATAATAATATCTTGAGAATAATATGATTATTCTTAAAAGATCCTTAGTCGAGTATTATTGTTGACTAGGACAACAATAATGCATTAAGACTAACATGTAGTTGATTGATGATAAAGAGTTGTCATTGATGTGGATTGTCAAAATCAATGCATGAATATGTGTGTTAGAGAACAACATATTGGATTGACCCATTATGAGTATGTTTATTGGATTATTAGGTAATTGTCACAACATTACTCATAGTGATTAATATGTATATGATCCTCAGACTTGAGATAATTATTATCTCAACATCGTGAGTTGTATATTTTGATACAGTCAAACGTACACCGTAACTGGTTGTTCTATAAAGGCTGATGTTGGATATACCACAATCTATGTAGAGGGATATGGTTGATCAATATAGGATAAGTCCCTCCTACATAATGGGAGTAATATCTTAGGCCACTTGATTGAGTGAGACTAGAAATGCATGGCCATGCTCAAATAAGTTGACATGAGATGTCATACTAATTTGTATATCATAGTCTACTCAAGATATCAAGAAACATGGGATGGACTATACAAGTGTGACTATTCCATGACTTGTGTCCATTCCAGAGATAAAGGACTTAAGGATTAATGCATGAAAGGTTAATCACAAAAAGTTATGTGGAATCATGACTTCTTGTAACTTAGGTAGCAATGATGCATTGCTAGATGCCACTCATTGTTTGTGACATTAGAATCGTTCTATTATTACTGCTAACGTTGCAAGAACCTACAGGGTCACACCCTATGGTTTAAATGAACGGAATAAAATATAATTGGTATTGTTTTTTGGTTGTCACATGAATTAAATTAATTAAAGAATTAATTTAATTGGGCAATCAAATATTGAACATATTATATGTACAAGGATGTTGTACACATAATGACAACATAATTCTATTAATATATGAATTTGATTCATATATAAATTTAAATAAATATAGTTTACCGAAATCCTTATTATAATTAATGTAATTATAATTTTTGGATATAATTAATGTAATTATAATCTTCGGTTAAAAACTTTATTGTATTTATTTAATCTTATGATACATTCAAGAGATACCAATTATAAAAGGGTATTAAAAGGATACCAAATAATGGGCCCAATGAAAAAGATACCCATTATAAAAGGCTCAATTAAAAGGATACCCAATATAAAAGGTATTTAAAAGAGACAAAGCTTATGAAAAACCCTAATAGATTGCTTGTTAGGTCTAGCAGCCGTCAAGCAAATAAACCTCCAAATTAGTTTTAGAGATTTCTTTCGTTCATAGTCAAACCGGGTGGATTACGTAGAGGCCGACATCAGAAAAGGTTGTGGCTTGATTCGACAGTAGATCAGAACTCTTGTTGTCGAAGCATCGCTTTCTATTCAGATTGAAGTTTTGGTAATTTCTAAACCTTTATTTTACCTCGATTCGTTCCTCACACATGGATTCATGGTTTGGATCGTCGGAATTAGTTTATTTTGCTGCGCCATGGGGTGCCGGCGTTCCAACAGTGGTATCAGAGCCACTTGTGTGATACGAAGTCGAGTTTAAATACTTGGGTGATGCAAATGTATGAGTTGCATGTTTTTATTTTATTGTATTTTCTATTGTTTAAATCGTTTAGGCATAACCTGATAACTGTTCCTTTCGATAAATTGATTAATTGTTAATCATGGTGTTGTGGCCTATTCGATTTTATGTTATTACTGTTAACCATTAACAAATCTGTAATGATGTGACGGTGGTATTTACAGTTTCCAGTGAGAGTTAACTGGCTAGTGGAACAAGGGTTGTTCCGATATGAAACCTAAAGGATCAAAATCCTAAAAACACGATTCTGTTGATAAAAGTTATCAAATCGTGAGGTTTCATTTGACTGGGGTATGCGGTTTGTACCGCGGGGGCCGCCTCAGTCCCCATCTTCTTATTATAGTATGTTTTGTTAATAAAAGAACTTCATAAACTTGATGGACCACGAAAAGGTTGAAAGGATATTTTATAATTCACCTTAGCAAAAGCGTTGAACTATGTATGCGTTTTTTTGACATGCACGGTGTTTGAAATGCATAGTTATAGCCCGATGACCCATTTGATAAAAAGTTGTAATTTTATCTATATAAATACGGCCTGCGTGTCGTGCCTTACTACTATGCTGTTGTATTTCTCTTCTCATCCTACTCCCTCGTATGTAAAACGAGTTTCGACATATTGTAATTTGCAAGAGTTGTTGTGGGCTAAACGAGAAGGAAGTTGGGACAACTATTGTGGATTGATAACTTATGAAACGGCTTACACCTTTAGGTTTTCTTTTGGTTCTCCCATTGGCTTGGGTTGAACCACCTTAGCTTATGGGCTATAACTATTGCATTTATTTATTGCTTTATTTATTCATGTATGAGATGCTATGGATATCTAAAGCATGTCTATTATATACATTAAAAGACTAAATGGGCTAAAGTAGACCGTAATTGGTGAGATGCAACAACCTTAATAAAATCCCTCTATTAAAATATTAAGTCAACATGGCCTTCCAATTTTGCCCTCGTTAAGGCCTCGATCAATACTATGTAGGTTCTGCCAAAGCGAAGTACTAGTATTTATCTTGGTTAGACGCGAAGAATAAACAAGTGATATTTACTGGTTAAAAATTGGTTAATGACTTAACTAGGTTACTCTAATAGGATTAGAAACCTAGAGGCAAGTAAATTGGATAAATCATAAGATGATTAGAACAAGAGTTGTTCACCAAATATTAGGAGTTACATATGATGTAATTAGCAAATGTTGCTTACCTAAATAACCATAGTCTTGAGAGTAAAGCCAAAGCTGACTTAAGAGGAGGTGAAATATGGATCCTTAAACCACTAGAAATATTTTTAAGAAAGTTTTTCTGAAATTAATAAGTGAGGGTTATTAATTTTGAAATAAAATAGTGGGAACATCTTTTGATAAAGTCTTTTTAATGATTGATATAAAATTGGTAAATTTATTCACATGCATATTTAATTGTTGTAGATATATTATGGCTGCAAACACTAGCACACTCTCATTGCGATCGGTCCTTGAGAAGGACAAATTGAATGGTTTGAATTTTCTTGATTGGTTCCGTAACTTAAGGATTGTCCTCAAACAAGAACGGAAATTATATGTCATTGAACAACCACTTCCTAATGAACCACCCGCTAATGCCTCGAGGACTGATAGAGATGCTTACAAGAAGTATCTCGATGACATGATAGATGTTGGATGTTTTATGCTTGCCACCATGAATCCTGAGCTTCAGAAGCAACATGAGGACATGGTTGCTTATGATATGATCGAACACCTGAAAGAACTTTATCATTGGCAAGCACGACAAGAGAGGTTTGATATCTCTAAGGCCCTATTCCAATGTAAGTTGGCTGAAGGAAACCCAGTAGGACCTCATGTTCTTAAGATGATTGGCTATATTGAAAGCTTATCTAAGCTTGGGTTTCCATTGAGCCAAGAGTTGGCCACTGATGTTATTCTACAATCGTTGCCGGATAGCTACAGCCAGTTTGTCCTCAATTTCAATATGAATGAAATTGACAAGACTCTACCACAATTGCTCAGTATGTTACGAACTGCTGAAGGCAACTTGAAAAAGGTTGGACCCAAGCCCATACTGATGATCCGTAATAACAAGGGCAAGGGAAAGGCCAAAGTTCAAACAAAGCCCAAGGGCAAAGGTAAGCCCAAGCTTGGAAGAGGAAAGGCTGCACTGAAACCTAAAGGTGGGGTGTCTAAGGAAGGAAACTGTTTTCATTGTGGTGTGACTGGACATTGGAAACGGAACTGCCCTGTCTATCTTGAGGAAGTCAATAAGGCTAAAGCAAGCGGAATGTCTGCTTCAGGTATTTATGTTATTGATATTAATTTATCAACTAATACTTCTTGGGTATTAGATACTGGTTGTGGTTCTCATATTTGTACTTCTGTACAGGGACTACAAAGGAGTAGGACTTTGGCTAGAGGAGATGTGGACCTACGAGTTGGAAATGGAGCAAAAGTTGCTGCATTAGCTGTGGGAACATATACTTTATCTTTGCCTAGTTGGCTTGATTTATGTTTAGAGGATTGTTATCTTGTGCCCAGTTTGACTAAAAACATTATTTCAATTTCTTGTTTAGACAAAATTGGTTTTGAGATAATTATTAAGAATAATTGTTGTTCCTTTTATCTCAATAATGTTTTTTATGGTTCGGCACAATTGATAAATGGCCTCTATATTTTAGATCAAACGAATCCCATTTAGAACATAAATACTAAAAGATCTAAAATAAATGACTCAAATCAAACTTATCTTTGGCATTGTCGTTTGGGCCACATAAGTGAGAAATGCATATCCAAACTCCATAAAGATGGTCTCTTGAATTCATTTGTTTTTGAACAATTTGAAGTATGTGAATCTTGCTTATTGGGAAAAATGACTAAATCTCCTTTTTCTGGAAAAGGTGAACGAGCTAGTGATTTATTGGGCCTAATACATTCTGATGTATGTGGACCAATAAATACACAGGCCAGAGGTGGACTTCACTACTTCATTACTTTCACTGATGATTTCAGTAGATATGGGTATGTTTATCTCATTCGCCAAAAGTCTGAGTCCCTTGAAAAGTTCAAGGAATTCAAAAATGAAGTACAAAATCAACTAGGCAAAACTATCAAGTCACTTCGATCTGACCGAGGTGGAGAGTATTTGAGCCTAGAGTTTGATGATCTTTTGAAAGAATGTGGGATTGTCTCACAACTTACTCCTCCTGGTACTCCTCGATGGAATGGAGTATCTGAGAGAAGAAATCGAACTTTGTTAGACATGGTTCAATCCATGATGAGTCATGCTGATCTACCGACTTCCTTTTGGGGACATGCACTTGAGACTGCTGCTTTCACACTAAATCGTGTTCCATCTAAATCGGTTCAAAAGACGCCATATGGGATGTGGACTGGGAAACGTCCTAGTATGTTTTTTATGAAAATTTGGGGTTGTGAAGCTTATGTTAAACGTCAGACGTCTACTAAGCTTGAACCCAAATCTGAAAGGTGTATTTTTGTGGGGTATCCAAAAGAAACCAAAGGATATTATTTTTTTAATCCCACTGAGAACAAAATTTTTGTTGCTCGGACTGGTGTCTTCCTAGAGAGAGAATTTACTTATAGAAAAGGAAGTGGGAGAAAGATTGAACTTGAAGAAATTCAAGAATCACAAGATATCACTAAACCAGAGATTGAACAAAAGCAAATTCCACAAGAAATTGAGGAACAAACAACTGCTGTAGAAACACAACCACCACGCAGATCTTTAAGAGAACGCCGTGCACCTGAGAGATATGGATTTCTCATTACAACGCATGGTGACGTTCTTCTTATAGATCAAGATGAGCCTACGACTTATCAAGAAGCGGTGACGAGCCCAGACTCTGAAAAATGGCTTGAGGCCATGAGATCTGAGATGGATTCCATGTATGAAAACCAAGTATGGACTTTGATTGACCCACCCGAAGGGGTTAAACCTATAGGGTGCAAATGGGTTTTCAAAAAGAAAATCGACATGGATGGTAATGTACAAACATACAAAGGGCGATTAATTGCTAAAGGTTTTCGCCAAATTCATGGTGTTGACTATGATGAAACCTTTTCACCTGTAGTTATGTTTAAATCCATCAGGATCTTGCTCGCCATAGCTGCATTTCATGATTATGAAATCTGGGAGATGGATGTCAAAACAGCTTTCCTTAATGGGAAACTTGAAGAGGATGTGTACATGACACAACCTGAAGGTTTTGTCAATCCAAAGGATGCTAGAAAGATATGTAAGCTACAAAGATCCATTTATGGATTAAAGCAAGCTTCTCGAAGTTGGAATCTTCATTTTAATGATGCAATCAAAGAGTTTGGTTTTATCAAAAATGAAGATGAACCATGTGTTTACAAGAAAGTTAGTGGGAGCACTATCACATTCTTGGTACTGTATGTGGATGACATACTTATCATGGGAAATGACATACCTACCTTGCAATCTATTAAGACTTGGTTAGGGAGTTGTTTTTCTATGAAGGACTTGGGCGAAGCCACTTACATCTTAGGAGTCAAGATCTATAGAGATAGATCAAGACGACTACTAGGTCTAAGCCAAAGTACATACATAGACAAGGTACTGAAAAGGTTCAGTGAGGATTCCTACCTATGAGACATGGTATTTCACTCTCGAAGGAAATGTGTCCTTCAACTCAACAAGAGAGAGAACGCATGAGTAAAATTCAATATGCTTTCGTTATTGGATCTATCATGTATGCCATTTTATGTACTCGTCCAGATGTCTCATATGCCTTAAGTATGACAAGCAGGTACCGAGTAGATCCCGATGAAGGTCACTGGACCATAGTCAAGAATATCCTTAAGTACTTAAGAAGAACTAAGGATACGTTCCTAATATATGGAGGTGAGGAAGAGTTAAGTGTAAAAGGTTACACTGATGCCAGCTTCCAAACCGACAAGGATGATTCTCGATCGCAATCAGGTTTTGTGTTTTGCCTTAATGGTGGTGCTGTGAGCTGGAAGAGTTCAAAGCAAAGTACAGTAGTCGATTCTACAACAGAGGCCGAGTATATTGCAGCTAGTGAGGCAGCAAAAGAAGCGGTTTGGATCAAGAAGTTCATTACTGGACTAGGGGTTGTGCCTAGCATATCAGATGCTATAGAACTCCGATGTGATAACAATGGAGCCATTGCACAAGCTAAAGAACCCAGATTTCACCAGCGATCCAAACATATACTTAGGCGCTACCATCTTATTCGAGAGATTATCGATCGAGGAGATGTAGAGATATGTAGAGTACCTTCAGATGATAACATCGCTGATCCCCTGACCAAGCCTCTGACACAGCAGAAGCATGATCTCACACTAAGTCGCTTGGTATTAGATATATGAGTGATTGGTCTTAGTGCTAGTGGGAGATTGTAAGATTATGCCCAAAGATCAATCATGAGATGGTTGTAATAACATACTTTATTTACCATATTTATTAATATAAAGCGTTGTCATTATTATTTCAGTTTTTCTATCTGTGTATACAAATAAACTGTTTTATAATAATGTCCTGAGAATAATATGATTATTCTTAAAAGATCCTTAGTCGAGTATTATTGTTGACTAGGACAACAATAATGCATTAAGACTAACATGTAGTTGATTGATGATAAAGAGTTGTCATTGATGTGGATTGTCAAAATCAATGCATGAATATGTGTGTTAGAGAACAACATATTGGATTGACCCATTATGAGTATGTTTATTGGATTATTATGTAATTGTCACAACATTACTCATAGTGATTAATATGTATATGATCCTCAGACTTGAGATAATTATTATCTCAACATCGTGAGTTGTATATTTTGATACAGTCAAACGTACACCGTAACTGGTTGTTCTATAAAGGCTGATGTTGGATATACCACAATCTATGTAGAGGGATATGGTTGATCAATATAGGATAAGTCCCTCCTACATAATGGGAGTAATATCTTAGGCCACTTGATTGAGTGAGACTAGAAATGCATGGCCATGCTCAAATAAGTTGACATGAGATGTCATACTAATTTGTATATCATAGTCTACTCAAGATATCAAGAAACATGGGATGGACTATACAAGTGTGACTATTCCATGATTTGTGTCCATTCCAGAGATAAAGGACTTAAGGATTAATGCATGAAAGGTTAATCACAAAAAGTTATGTGGAATCATGACTTCTTGTAACTTAGGTAGCAATGATGCATTGCTAGATGCCACTCATTGTCTGTGACATTAGAATCGTTCTATTATTACTGCTAACGTTGCAAGAACCTACAGGGTCACACCCTATGGTTTAAATGAACGGAATAAAATATAATTGGTATTGTTTTTTGGTTGTCACATGAATTAAATTAATTAAAGAATTAATTTAATTGGGCAATCAAATATTGAACATATTATATGTACAAGGATGTTGTACACATAATGACAACATAATTCTATTAATATATGAATTTGATTCATATATAAATTTAAATAAATATAGTTTACCGAAATCCTTATTATAATTAATGTAATTATAATTTTTGGATATAATTAATGTAATTATAATTTTCGGTTAAAAACTTTATTGTATTTATTTAATCTTATGATACATTCAAGAGATACCAATTATAAAAGGGTATTAAAAGGATACCAAATAATGGGCCCAATGAAAAAGATACCCATTATAAAAGGCCCAATTAAAAGGATACCCAATATAAAAGGTATTTAAAAGAGACAAAGCTTATGAAAACCCTAATAGATTGCTTGTTAGGTCTAGCAGCCGTCAAGCAAATAAACGTCCAAAATAGTTTTGGAGATTTCTTCCGTTCATAGTCAAACCGGGTGGATTACGTAGAGGCCGACATCAGAAAAGGTTGTGGCTTGATTCGACAGTAGATCAGAACTCTTGTTGTCGAAGCATCGCTTTCTATTCAGATTGAAGTTTTGGTAATTTCTAAACCTTTATTTTACCTCGATTCGTTCCTCACACATGGATTCATGGTTTGGATCGCCGGAATTAATTTTATTTTGCTACGCCATGGGGTGCCGGCGTTCCAACAAGTTGAGCCTCGGGTCGCACACTGAGGTATTTTTAATTTCTATTTTTCAATTTCTGTTTGCAAAAATCAACTCATATTACGAGAGGTGAGCTGAGCCTCAGGTCGCACGCTGAGGTATTTTCAATTTCTATTTTCAAAAATCAACTCATATTACGAGAGGTGAGTTGAGCCTCGAGTCGCACGCTGAGGTATTTTCACTTTCTGCTTTTCAATTTCTGTTTTTAAAAATCAACTCCTTACGAGAGGTGAGTTGAGCCTTAGGTCGCACGCTGAGGTATTTTCAATTTCTCTTTTTCAATTTCTATTTTCAAAAATCAACTCATATTACGAGAGGTGAGTTGAGCCTCGGGTCGCATGCTGAGGTATTTTCAATTTCTACTTTTCAATTTTTGTTTTTAGAAATCAACTCATATTACGAGAGGTGAGTTGAGCCTCGGGTCGCACGCCGAGGTATTTTTAATTTCTGTTTTTCAATTTCTGTTTGCAAAAATCAACTCATATTACGAGAGGTGAGTTAAGCCTCAGGTCGCACGCTGAGGTATTTTCAATTTCTGTTTTCAAAAATCAGCTCATATTACTAGAGGTGAGTTGAGCCTCTTGTCACACGCTGAGGTATTTTCAATTTCTATTTTTCAATATCTGTCTTTCAAAAACATCTACTCATATTGCGAGAGGCGAGTTGAGCCTCGGGTCGCGCGCTGAGGTATTTTCAGTCTTCCTGAAGATAGTAAGGAAGCAAATTGAAAAGTCCAGATGTTGTTCCTTAAAGATGGCAGTGGAGCAAACTGAAGATTGAAGTCTTCTTGAAGATAATAAGGAAGCAGTTTGAAAGGTTCAATTTATTCTCTCGGAGTCCCAGTGGAGTAGTTAGTAGATCGAAGCTACAAATCTCTTCGTGTCCCGAAGTCATATTGGAGCAAGTTAAAAATAAACAAATTTCACCCCTTAGAAAGCAAATGGAATCTATAGGTCATATCTCTAGGAAATAGCAGTGGAGTGGATCAAAGCAATAGGGTTTGAAGACGTTTGAGGAAAACGAGGACCAATAAGTCAAGGCTTGGCGAAGACCGAGCAAAATTGGTTCTTCTATTTTCTTTGCTCTATTCTCGTTTCACGATAATGAGACAAAGAGGGGCAGCTGTAATAACCAATTTTGGCCCGGGCCCGTCAGAAACAACCAAGGCCCATCAAATAATAAAACTAATAATAAATAAAAAAAGAGTCCAGGAACAGTCCAAATAAACAACCCAAACAATGCGGCCCAATTACAAAACCCGTCAGACCCACTAAGCCCAATCCAAACTCTAACCCATAAACAGAATAAAAGTTCAAAAACAGAGGTCCATTTACAAAGCAAATTTGGAGCCAAATTACAAAGACCAAATACCAGACCCGAATTTAATAACAGCCTAAAAAAAAATACAAGCGCTGGCCCAAAGACCAAATCTCAGAATTGGCCCAAATGGCCCAAACAGACAGGATCCCATAATCTTCTGGTGACCTTTCGGGGCCACTCCCACGCGCGCCTGTTCAGATCCTCGTGCATGCCCACGCACGTCTCTCATCCACTAGACACTCCACCAGTGCCCTCCCCCAGGCCTCGGCCAACACCCACACGCCTCTGACGTCTCCACTCTCGCACGCCTCCATCGCCCGCACGCTGTGCCCATCACCTATAAAGAAACACGGCCAACGAGAAAGAAAATGACAAAAGAGATGAACAGATTAAAAAATGAGTTGAAACAGAGACCCATGCTTTTGTAAATCGATTATAAAAACCGAAACCATTGTAAACATTCGGGGGGATTTTTTGAAAAAATACGAACACCTGCAAAAAAGAAATAAAAGATTCAAGGTTGAGTCCATTTTTGTTCTTGTTTTTACTACTGCTTTCATTCATTTTCAGTTCTTTATTTTTGTTATTTTAAGATTTTTACAAGCAATAATAAAAAGGAAAAAGGGAAAGAGTCTCGCCAAAGCTTCTACTATCGCGACATCGGAGTGCTCCCTCCGTCATCGGAGCTTGATTGAGAAAAGGAGTGCCAAAGACCTTTTCCCTTTCGTTTTTGGGCGCCAAAAATCGGGGCTTCAAAAGGGTGCGGGAAAGGGCCAAAAGACCCAGTTTTGGGCATCATCGGCCACCAATACGGTGGTGGCGCGGTGGTGAGATGGAACGCTAGGGAGTTCAACCGTTGAGCAAAAGAAGGAGAATAAAGGAATATACTTACTTTGGGATCTGGTCTCCGTCGATTGGCTTATCAAAAATGGGGCTAACGATTTCCCTCTCGCATGTTGGCGGCCGCCGGATGGTGGTGGTTCGACGACGACGTGATTTGGGTTACAACCCTAGCAGAAGAAGAAACGAAAATGGGGAGGGGTTCTCTGTTTGTTTTGAAGAAAGGAAATGAAATAAAAAAATAAAAGAGGGTCTGTGGCTTTTGTTTATTTTGAAGCATTAAAAAATGAATTCAAAATAAACAAACTTAATTTTAATAATAACAACGAAACAGTACCTTTTACTAAAAGGAATATGCGCATGTCCCTTAAAAGGGATAATTCGCGATTAGTCCCTATCCTTTTGCAGCGTCATTCAATCAGCCTTTTTGTTATTTTTTCCTTTTATGGATTTTTCCCCTTTAATCCCTCTAGGTTTTCAATTAGGTCCTTGACTCATTGGTGAGCATCTAGGCCTGGGAATTTTACCCGTTCGGTCCTTTTTATTTTACGCGCGTTCCATTTAAATCCATACCCCATTTCTTTTATATTTATTTATTACGATTTCAGTACTTTAATTTTATTCTAATTTCAGCTTAGTCCTTACTTGTTTATTTTATAACTATAGTGTATTATTATTATTGTTATTATTATTATTATTATTATTATTATGATTATTATTATTATTATTATTATTATTATATTATTATTATTATTATTATTATTATTATTATTATTATTATTATTATTATTATTATTATTATAAGCTCATATGCACTACTTTTTAAACATTTACACATATGGTTTATTTTAAGATTCTTTATCCATTATTTGTTGTAATTGTTTTATTAATTATTTTAAGTCTTCTTCATATTATTATTTTATACTTTTATACATAGATATATATACATTATCCTATTTAAAGTTTTTTTATACATCATCTTTTAAAAATTGTCTTGTATATTATTGATTTGAAAATCCCTTTTTGCATTATCAATTTTAAACTAATTTATTGTCATTTCAAATTATATGTTTGATATTTAATTTATTTCAACTTGCTTCATACTTGCTGAAAATTGTTACATACGTTGTTTAATTTATTTGCCTTTGATTATTGATGTTAATGTTTAGATAGTGCGCATTATACGATTGCCATCTTTGTATGTATTGTAGTTCGTTATTTTGTATTTTCGTACCATCGTCGTTCAGTCGTATAGCATTTTATTCATGTATTATTGCTCTATGATTGTTTCTATTTTCATATTATGCCATCACATTGTGCATTAAACCTTAACACATTTTTTCAACTCAGATCGCTTCATTTTATTTCGAACAAAATTAATGAATGCCTTTGAGTGTTATACTTGCGATTATCCAAAAACATAAATTTTTCAAAGATGAGGTGATATTTGTGTGTTTAGAAGTATGGGAGATTACATCCTAACGTGCTGGGTGTTGATTTTTCGTTCAACTAAATAACCAAATACCATTTTCATATGTTTTGAAGATCAAAGATGATCTCGATGTCAGAGTATAAAGGTGTTATATCCTAACGTATTGGGTATGATACTTTCATTCCTTTGAAATGAGATAATCTTGAGATTCAATCCCAATTTAACGAATTCTTTTTTTTTTTTTAAAAAATTTACCCTAGATATTTTCAAGTTTTCCACATTAGGACATTGATCAATCAATTTGGTATCGATTTTAGGCGTTGCGAGGGTGCTAATCCTTCCTCGCACGTAACTGACTCCCGAACCTGTTTTCTGGAACATTCATAGACCAAAAGCTCTGTTTTAATAAACCAAAATGTTTTATTAAAACAAAGGTGATCCGATCACACCTAATAAAAGGTCGGTGGCGACTCCCGTTTTATTTTCATTTTCAAAACCAAGTCGATTCTCGTTTTGTCAAAAAATGGTTACGACAACTGTTAAAGATTTTAGATGTTTCCATTGATGGATACATGAGTATTTTGATGTTTAATAATAGATTATGAATGTTTGATGATAGTTATACAAGTTTTGTTAAGTGATTTTTAATGAAAATGCAAACTAGGAATTAAATTGTGAAATGTGGAAACTTTGTGGTTAAAATGTGAAATTGTAACATCCTAAAAATTTTGAATATCGATATGTTGCATGTTTTTGGTGCATAGTTTGTGAATGATTAAATTTGTGTGCTTAATATAGTCTTGAGAAGGCTCAGGATTTATTCGGAATTAGAATAAATTTTAGTAATGAGT
The DNA here is from genome assembly GCA_005393395.2 of Gossypium australe. Taxonomy (NCBI): domain Eukaryota; kingdom Viridiplantae; phylum Streptophyta; class Magnoliopsida; order Malvales; family Malvaceae; genus Gossypium; species Gossypium australe. The sequence goes on along the minus strand of CM016622.1, from coordinate 40,854,043 downwards.
ACTTTATTGAAGTGGAACAAGTGACCCTGATGCTTACGGTAATTTAATTGGTAAAAGTTTGCATAAGATGAGCTAGTAGTAAAGAGGAGTTGGCGCCATAAGCATACTTAGAGGGAAGAGCTTTGAATCCCTTGTTGTGCATGTGATTTTTGTTATTTTTTTATTTTCCATCTTCATAGTGTCGGTCACGGATGATCTTATGATGAGTTGGATTTTAAATTTTTATGGCAAGAAGACTAAGGGAAAAAGGCAAGTGCAAACTTAAGGTAGGGAATCAAAAGGTTTTGGTATGTAAGGGGGACATAAGGCTTGAATCAAGCGAAGGTGTTTTGGAAACTTTGGGGTGGCCAAACTTTGACTTTGGTGTCTATAAATGTGGACGGCATAGGGGGCTAAGGGGAATGGCCGTTTTTTGGTGCTAGCTTGGTAAGATTAGGTGCTAGATGAGCACATCTTTCATTTGGTCATTTTGGTGCTTTTCTCAAAACTTTTCTCTCCATTTTTCCCTCTCCCTAGCCGAGTGTGCCATAAGCTTTAGGGAAGCAATTGTTTCTTTTAGCCATTTCTTTCTTTTACCATTTCGGTCTTAGGTTGATCTTTCTCACCAAATCTTTTTCTTCCCTTTGTGACCGAAACCACATAGCCATCAAGGACCATTTCTTTTCTTCTCTTTTTCCTCTTCATTGCCGAAAGCATATTGGTCTCAAATTTTCTTCTTGATTCATCTTCCTTCCTTGAGAACCGAAATACAAACCTCTCATCTCCATTTTTTTTTCTTCTTACTTATCACAAAAGACTCACAAACATTTCTCTCTTCCAAAAATCTTCCACCATGGCCGAATGTTGATGACAATCTCCTTAGCCGAATCCTTCTCTCCATATCTATTCACTTCTCAATCATTCTTCTTATTCATACTTTGATCAATCGGTAAGAACACTCTTTTCAATTCTTATTATTCTTTTTCTTTCTTTTATTGTCGAAATTGTATGTTACCTTGAATGGGTCTTTTTGACCGAAATCATTATCTCTTCTCTTTCAAACAAACCCTTCTATCTTTGTAGTGGTGTAGTGGAGTGCCGATCATTTCTTCATCGATAGTCGATCATAGTCATCATATGAACGTGTGGAAAAGGATTTCATCATTCAAGGTAAGGGATTCATTTTATTTCGAAGGGGTTCTATGTTACTTTTTTTATTTGGGTTAAGATGGTATTGATTAATCGATTCTATCATAGGGACCCTATTAATCGACTTTCTTTTTGTGAACGTAAGAACTTTGTGGCAATCAAGATAGGGTCGAAAAGGGTTGTTAATAGCGTTTGGAAGAGGGGTGGTTCCGCTATTCCCCCTAAATTTAAGCGAAGGGCTGTTTCAGCAATCTGAGACTTTCCACCGAGTTGTGGACCCTCATCCGGCGAAAATCAATTATTTGAAGTCATTCGTAATCCTGAGCCTTTGACTGTTCGTGGTTCTTCATCGGGTTTCGAACCATCAATCGAGGAGAAATCACAAATAGTTGTTGTTCGAGATTCCGAGGGTAAGGATTTAGATTGTTTATCATTAGTATAGTTTTATATTAAATATTAGTGTTCTAATCAAGCGTGATAAATATTTAGGTATCGACGAGCGGGAAAGTATAGTTCTCACCGTAATTAGGTGTGTAACTTCACAATTATCTCATGGGTTATACTATGTCGTAAGTAATAGAATAAAAATCGTAAATTCGGTAAAATTGGAAAATACGGTATAATAGCACTTTTTGGTGTGAATGCATGAAAATGGTATTAAAGTTGTGAAAAATTACGGATTTGCCCTTAATGGGCTATATTGTTATAAAGTGATTTTGGGCCATATGAATTCTTTTTATAAATTGGCCAAGTGAGAAAATTGTGAAAAAGGCCTCATGTGCTAATTGGGCCAAATTTTGCTAGATCGATAAATGGGCCAAATTTTGCTAGATTGATAAATGGGCCAAATTTTGCTAGATCGATAAATGGGCCAAATCTTGCTAGATTGAATAATGAAACAAATTACTAGATTGCTTAATGGGCCAACTTGTATTATGGGCTTTATGATGAAATTATTATATGAACATGGTTATATTTGGTATATGCATACATGATTGCATGGGTTGGGATAAAATTGAAGAGAAGTGCTGGTGGCTCTGCCACAATCTAGTTCGGTGACTCTTCACAATCTAGTTTGGTAACTCTGTCACAATCCAGTTTGGTGGCTCTACCACAATCTAGTTCGGTGACTCTGTCACAATCTAGTTCGGTGGCTCTGCCACAAATATTTTAAATGGCTTAATGCCTGTGATTGGTGTGTTGGCGGGGTGGGTTGACTTGATCCCCACAAGTGTGATGGTTGGTACGGGTGGTGTGTAGCGGATGGAAATTAGGCTTGGTTGGGAATTGCATATCACATGCATTATTTTTATATTTGATTTATATATTGTACATTTGTAAATGGGCTCAAGGCCAATTAAATGCTTATGTGGTTTTGGCCCAGTGGACTCGATAAGTGGGTTACACATTGAGTTCTAAGTAACTCACCTATTTTTCTTACCCTTCTCAGGTAATGATAATTGATGGCAGCTTGGGCCGGGGATGACTTTGTGTGGAGGCCATACTACGAATGATGAGTTATAAAAACTGTGAACTTCTTTTAAGTATTTTTATTTAAGTACTATTTCAATTGCGATGTAATAAGGCCTCTGGTATTATGTTTATGGATTTTTATTCGCGGATAGATTTTAATATGTTTTAGTTACTTAAATAGTGCTGTTTAAATTTTTATAAATGTTTTCTTAAACTTGCGTATAAAAAAGGGGTTTTTCTTAAATATCACTTACTCGTAAAAGTTTTTGTGAAAACTCTTTTATAAATTTATTTCAACCAATTATTTAAGATTTTAACCAATTATTTCTCTGAAAATCAAATTGTAAACTCTTATGTTTTAAAATCATGGTTTTCAAATAAATCTCGATTTTTGATAAACTCCATCTTCAAAATCATTTTGAAGAATTATTTTCATTAAAAGTATTGATGACTAGATGTAAGTTCGATTTGTGTGGCATGCCAAGTCTGGTCTTAACGCATAGGCCAGGTTTGGGGTGTTACATTTTATGGTATCAGAGCCAGGTTCAAAACTCAGCTGTGGTTTGGGTTCAACAATAACTTTCGTTTGAAGTTATTTTGAATATATAGAATTGATGTTTTAAAAGTAGTATGGCACCACGAGCATCCGGCACCAAGTCAAGTAAGTATTTGTATATTAAATGTTTATTATTGTGATATGATCATAGGAACACTCTAGAACTTCTAGTTTTAGGTGTTGAAAATGGTAGAGATTGAGACTATAGGATGTGATTGCGAAAACAACTTTACCTCTTATATCTCATAAAATATCGTTAATAAACACTGAAATAGTATTCTGATTCATAAAACTTTTAATCAGATTAAATCGAATTAGTCATTATGAGCACTAGAGGACGTGGTCGTGGACGCGGTAGACGTGGCCGTGGTAGAGGACGAGGTGCTAGGTTTGCATCTAAAACGCCGGGTCATATGCCTGAAATGGATGCACCTGCGTCACTCGGGAGTGAGACTGGATCACATGACCATATGAGAGAGGACAGTGCTTTGACACAAGCAATGTTGCAAGTCCTAGAGAGGGTTGCTGGGACTAAAACTGGCCCAGAAGTTCGTGGATCTATATTGGAACGACTTAAATCAAGTGGTTCCAAGGTTTTTAGAGGTGTCTCTGGTGCAGCTCTGAATGTTGCGGAATATTGGCTCGAGGCTGTAGAGCGGACCATGGACGATTTGGAGTGCACCACCGAGCAGAAGTTAAGAGGAGCCGTGTCCTTGTTAAGGGACGAGGCGCATCAATGGTGGCTTACTGTTCGAGAAGGCACCGAGGCTGCATTGGTTATTTGGGATTTCTTCAAAGATGCTTTCCAAGGGAAGTATGTCGGGACAAGTTATGTGGATGCCCGGAGGAAGGAATTCCTGAATTTGGTTCAAGGAAATAAAACGGTGGCAGCTTACGAGGCAAAATTTCTTCGCTTGAGCCGTTATGCTCGCACAATAGTGCCGACTGATAACGAGCGTTGTGTACATTTTAAAGATGGGCTGAATGATGAGTTGCGGGTACTGATAACCCCACAACAAGTACAGACTTTTGCCTCGCTTGTAGAGAAAGCCAAGATAGCCGAAAAGGCTACGAACTCAGAATGCCAGAACAGGGAAAGAGTCAAAGGCAAGAGGGATTTTAAGTACTCGGGTTCTTCTAAAAGGTTCCAGAAGAGGCCTCAAAATGATGAGCCAGCTCAAGCTAGAGCACCTGTGACTACCAATCAGAGTCGAGACTGTGCTGACTGTGGGAAGCAACACCCCAGGGAATGCTGGAGGAAAACTGGTGCCTGCTATAAATATGGTTCCAAGGATCATCAGTATAAGAATTGCCCTCGGCGGACTGATACGACTCAAGAAGCTCGTAACCCTGATGCTCAGCCAGCTAGAGGTGCTCAGCAGCCACCGAGAGGCCGTGGACCAGGTCGTGGTGGTAATGGTGTTGGACGCGGTCAAGGTACGCCGGGTCGAGGTAATGGCTTCAGAGGTAACGCGGAAGCAAGGCAGCCGGGGTTGGTCTACGTGGTTAGGCGTTATGAAGATGGCGATGCACCTGATGTGATAACTAGTACGTTCTTCATCTTTGATGTACCTGTTACTGCTTTGATAGATATCGGGTCTACCCACTCGTATGTTGCTAGTGCCATATCTGGAAACCTGAATATTAGATCTGAGATTGCCGATAGAAAGATGACGGTAATTAGCCCTTTAGGATAGTTTGTAATCGTGAATAAATTGTTTAGAGACGTGCCCTTGGAAATTCAAAGAGAAATATTTTTGGCAGACTTAATGGAATTGGCTTTCGGCGAGTTTGATCTTATTTTGGGCATGGATTGGTTGGTGAAGCGCCGGGAGCAATTGGATTGTGCTAAAAAACGGATGTCAATAAGGACTGTGAATGATGAGGAGGTAGTAATGATAGGCGAACGAAGGAACTTTTTGGCAAATGTGGTATCTACTTTGAAGGCAGAGAAATTGGTGCAGAAAGGGTATGGAGCATTCCTAGCCTTCATTTGTGCTTTGGATGCCAAGGAATTATCGGTGGAAGGTGTGAGAACGGTGAAAGAATTTCCAGATGTCTTTCCCGAAGAACTTCCGGGTCTACCTCCGGATCGGGAAGTAGAATTTGGCATTGAGCTTTTGCCCGGAACGGCTCCGGTGTCCATTGCTCCTTATAGAATGGCGCCGAAGGAGTTAGCGAAGCTTAAAGCCCAAATTCAAGAATTGTTAGATCAGGGATTTATCCGACCGAGTGTGTCTCCGTGGGGAGCACCGATTTTGTTCGTCAAGAAGAAGGATGGGTCGATGCGTATGTGTATTGATTATAGGCAGTTGAATAGGTTGACGATCAAGAATAGGTATCCATTGCCGAGAATCGACGACTTGTTTGATCAATTGAAGGGAGCTTCAGTTTTCTCCAAGATTGATCTGAGATCAGGTTATCATCAACTCAAGGTGAAAGAGGCAGATATTCATAAGACGACATTCTGAACTCGTTATGGACATTATGAGTTTTTGTTGATGCCATTTGGTTTGACCAATGCACCAGCTGCATTTATGGACATGATGAATCGAGCCTTTCAACCCTATCTAGACCGGTTCGTAGTGGTGTTCATAGATGATATCTTGGTATATTCGAGGAATAAAGATGAGCATGATTCACATTTGCGCATTGTGTTGCAAATTTTGCGGGATAAGTAACTTTATGCCAAATTCAGTAAATGCGAATTTTGGTTGAAGGAAGTGACTTTCTTGGGTCATGTAGTGACAGCCGAAGGAATAAGAGTTGATCCTCGGAAGGTAGAGGCAGTGTTGGATTGGAAACTGCCGAAGTCAGTGGCTGGGATTCGAAGTTTCTTGGGTTTGGCTGGTTACTATAGACGCTTTGTTGAGGGATTTTCATTGATTGCTGCACCCCTAATTAAGCTGCTGCGAAAGGGAGTACTGTATGTGTGGACCGATAAACAACAAGAATGTTTTGAGAAACTGAAGAAGATTCTGACGGAAGCGCCAGTACTGATTCAATCTGAGGCTGAAAAGGAGTTTATCATTTACTGTGATGCGTCACACATGGGTTTAGGATGTGTACTGGTGCAAAGTGGAAAAGTGGTGGCTTATGCTTCTCGTCAGTTGAGGCCGCATGAAGTCAACTATCCTACTCATGACTTGGAGTTGGCTGCGGTGGTGTTTGCTTTAAAGATTTGGAGGCACTATCTCTATGGTGAGAAGTCGATCATTTATACGGACCATAAGAGTCTTAAGTACCTCCTTACCCAAAAGGAGTTGAACTTGAGACAACAGAGATGAGTGGAGTTGCTAAAAGATTATGACCTCTCAATCGAGTACCATCTTGGAAAGGCTAACGTGGTGGCAGATGCGTTGAGTCGTAAGGTTTATCGGAGTTGAGAGCAATGTTTGCTCATCTCAGTTTGTATGAGGATGGCAGTCTGCTAGCGGAACTTCAGGTGAAGCCTCTGTGGTTGGAGCAAATCAAGGAAAAGCAGTTATCAGATGAAAAGTTGGGTCCTTTTATGCAACAAGTTGAAAGTGGTATAATAGGGGACTTTGGAATGAACAAAGATGGCGTGCTGTGTTTTCGTGGAAGAGTTTGTATGCCCATGGATTCGGATTTGAGACAAATGATTCTACGAGAGGTGCATAGTAGCCCTTATGCTATGCATCCCGGAGGAAATAAGATGTATCGGGATCTCCGTGAGCAGTATTGGTGGCCAAGGTTAAAGCGGGAGGTTATTGATTTTGTGGGAAAGTGCTTGACGTGTCAACAAGTGAAGGCGGAACATCAATTACCATCGGGTTTATTGCAACCGGTAAAGATTCCTCTATGGAAATGGGAGCGGATAACGATGGATTTTGTTAGTGGGTTACCCTTAACACCTACTAAGAAAGATTCTGTTTGGGTGGTAGTTGATCGATTGACGAAGACTGCTCATTTTCTACCAGTTCGTATGGGTTACTCACTGCAGAAGTTGGCTAAGCTGTATGTATCTGAGATCGTGGGGTTGCATGGGGTACCAGTGTCTATCATATCGGACCAGGGTCCTAGGTTTACATCGCGGTTTTGGAAAGCTTTACATGAGGCTTTGGGAACAAAGTTAAACTTCAGTACGGCTTTTCATCCTCAGTCAGATGGTCAGTCAGAAAGAGTAATTCAGATTTTGGAAGACATGTTACGAGGTTGCGTGATCGACTTCAGAGGTAGTTGGGAGGATTTTCTACCGTTGGCATAGTTCGCGTATAATAATAGTTACCAATCTTGTATCCAAATGGCGCCCTATGAAGCTTTATATGGTCGTAGGTGTCGTACCCCTACTTGTTGGACTGAATTGGGGGAACGACAGTTGTTGGGTCCTGAGTTGATTTCTGAGACGGAAGAAAAGGTAAAGGTGATTCGAGCGCGATTAAAGGAAGCTTCGGATAGACAAAAGTCGTATGCAGATCTGAAGCGTAAGGATATTGAGTTTGCAGTGAGAGCTCAGGTCTTTCTGAAAGCCTCACCTTGGAAGAAGATTTTCAAATTTGGAAGGAAAGGCAAGTTGAGCCCTAAGTTCATTGGACCGTACCGTGTGTTGAAGCGTGTAGGACTAGTGGCCTATCAGCTTGAATTACCTCCGGAGTTGAGTCAGATTCATAGTGTTTTCCATGTTTCTATGCTGAGGCGCTATAGATCGGATTCGTCTCACATAATACCGGTAGAAGAAGTGGAGTTGAGGTCAGATTTGTCTTTCGAAGAGGAACCAGTGAAAATATTAGACCGTGATGTTAAGGTGTTAAGAAAGAAGACTGTGCCGTTGGTTAAGGTTTTATGGCGTAACCACGGAGCGAAGGAAGCTACGTGGGAGCCTGAGGATGCAATTCGGCAACAATATCCTCACCTCTTTTAACCAGGTAAATATCGAGGACGAAATTTTCTTTAAGGAGGGTAGAGTTGTAACATCCTAAAAAATTTGAGTATCGATATGTTGCATGTTTTTGGTGCTTAGTTTGTAAATGATTAAATTTGTGTGCTTAATATAGTCTTAAGAAGGCTCGGGATTTATTCGGAATTAGAATAAATTTTAGTAATGAGTACTTTATTAAAGTGGAACAAGTGACCCTGATGCTTAAGGTAATTTAATTGGTAAAAGTTTGCCTAAGATGAGCTAGTAGTAAAGAGGAGTTGGCGCCATAAGCATACTTAGAGGGAAGAGGTTCGAATCCCTTGTTGTGCATGTGAGTTTTGTTATTTTTTTTTGTTTTCCATCTTCATAGTGTCGGTCATGGATGAGCTTATGATGAGTTGGATTTTAAATTTTTATGGCAAGAAGACTAAGGGAAAAAGGCAAGTGTAAATTTAAGGTAGGGAATCAAAAGGTTTTAGTATGTAAGGGGGACATAAGGCTTGAATCAAGGGAAGGTGTTTTGGAAACTTTGGGGTGGCCAAACTTTGACTTTGGTGTCTATGAATGTGGACGGCATAGGGGGCTAAGGAGGATGGCCGGTTTTTGGTGCTAGCTTGGTAGGATTAGGTGCTAGATGAGCACATCGTTCATTTGGTCATTTTGGTGCTTTTCTCAAAACTTTTCTCTCCATTTTTCCCTCTCCCTAGCCGAGTGTGCCATAAGCTTTAGGGAAGCAATTGTTTCTTTTGGCCATTTCTTTCTTTTACCATTTCGGTCTTAGGTTGATCTTTCTCTCCAAATCTTTTTCTTCCCTTTGTGACCGAAACCACATAGCCATCAAGAACCATTTCTTTACTTCTCTTTTTCCTCTTCATTGCCGAAAGCATATTGGTCTCAAAGTTTCTTCTTAATTCATCTTTCATCCTTGAGAACCGAAATACAAACCTCTCATCTCCATTTTTTCTTTTCTTCTTACTTCTCACAAAAGACTCACAAACATTTCTCTCTTCCAAAAATCTTCCACCGTGGCCGAATCCTTCTCTCCATATCTATTCACTTATCAATCATTCTTCTTATTCATACTTTGATCAATCGGTAAGAACACTCTTTTCAATTCTTATTTATTTTTTCTTTCTTTTATTGCCGAAATTGTATGTTACCTTGAATGGGTCTTTTTGGCCGAAATCATTATCTCTTCTCTTTCAAACAAACCCTTCTATCTTTGTAGTGGTGTAGTGGAGTGTCGATCATTTCTTCATCGATAGTCGATCATAGTCATCATAAGAACGTGTGGAAAAGGATTTCATCATTCAAGGTAAGGGATTCATTTTATTTCGAAGGGGTTCTATGTTACTTTTTTTATTTGGTTTAAGATGGTATTGATTAATCGATTCTATCATAGGGACCCTATTAATTGACTATCTTTTTTTGAACATAAGAACTTCGTGGCAATCAAGATAGGGTCAAAAAGGGTTGTTAATAGCGTTTGGAAGAGGGGTGGTTCCGCTATTCCCCCTAAATTTAAGCGAAGGGCTGTTTCAGCAATCCGAGACTTTCCACCGGGTTGTAGACCCTCATCCGACGAAAATCAATTATTTGAAGTCATTCGTACTCCTGAACCATCATCAGGGAGAAATCACAAATAGTTATTGTTTGAGATTCCGAGGGTAAAGATTTAGATCGTTTATCATTAGTATAGTTTTATATTAAATATTAGTGTTCTAATCAATCGTGATAAATAATTCGGTATCGACGAGCGGGAAAGTAAAGTTCTCACCGTAATTAGGTGTGTAACTTCACACTTATCTCATGGTTTATACTATGCCGTAAGTAATAGAATAAAAATCGTAAATTCGGTAAAATTGGAAAATACGGTATAATAGCACTTTTTGGTGTGAATGCAAGAAAACGGTATCAAAGTTGTGAAAAATTACGGATTTGCCCTTAATGGGCTATATTGTTAAAAAGTGATATTTTGGGCCATATGAATTATTTTGATAAATTGGCCAAGTGAGAAAATTGTGAAAAGGGCCTCATGTGCTAATTGGGCCAAATTTTGCTAGATCGATAAATGGGCCAAATTTTGCTAGATTGATAAATGGGCCAAATCTTGCTAGATTGAATAATGAAACAAATTACTAGATTGCTTAATGGGCCAACTTGTATTATGGGCTTTATGATGAAATTATTATATGAACATGGTTATATTTGGTATATGCATACATGATTGCATGGGTTGGGATGAAATTGAAGAGAAGTGCTGGTGGCTCTACCACAATCTAGCTCAGTGACTCTGTCACAATCTAGTTCGGTAACTCTGTCACAATCCAGTTCGGTGGCTCCACCACAATCTAGTTTGGTGACTCTGTCACAATGTAGTTCAGTGGCTCTGCCACAAATATTTTAAATGGCTTAATGCCTGTGATTGGTGTGTTGGCGGGGTGGGTTGACTTGATCCCCACAGGTGTGATGGTTGGTACGGGTGGTGTCTAGCGGATGGAAATTAGGCTTGGTTTGGAATTGCATATCACATGCATTATTTTTATATTTGATTTATATATTGTACATTTGTAAATGGGCTCAAGCCGAATTAAATGCTTATGTGGTTTTGGCCCAATGGACTCGGTAAGTGGGTTACACATTGAGTTATAAGTAACTCACCTGTTTTTCTTACCCTTCTCAAGTAATGATAATTGATGGAGGCTTGGGCCGGGGATGACTTCGTGTGGAGGCCATACTACGAATGATGAGTTATAAAAACTTTGAACTTCTTTTAAGTATTTTTATTTAAGTACTATTTCAATTGCGATGTAATAAGGCCTCTGGTATTATTTTTATGGATTTTTATTCGCGGATGGATTTTAATATGTTTTAGTTACTTAAATAGGGCTGTTTAAATTTTTATAAATGTTTTCTTAAACTTGCGTATAAAAAGGGGGGTTTTCTTAAATATCACTTACTCCTAAATTTTTTTTGTGAAAACTCTTTTATAAATTTATTTCAACCAATTATTTAATATTTTAACCAATTATTTCTCTGAAAATCAAATTGTAAACTCTTATGTTTTAAAATCATGGTTTTCAAATAAATCTCGATTTTTGATAAACTCCATCTTCAAAATCGTTTTGAAGAATTGTTTTCATTAAAAGTATTGATGACTAGATGTAAGTTCGATTTGTGTGGCATGCCAAGTCTGGTCCTAACGCATAGGCCGGGTTTGGGGTGTTATAGAAATAAATGGAAAATATGGGCTGCTAAGGACCTATGTAACATCCCGAAATTGGGCCTAGTAGGATTGGGCCCAATGGGCCTTAGGAGTTGTAACATCCTAAATTTTTGGGCCTATGCGTTTAATGGGTGAACATGTGTAATGAGTTAATTTAAGTGTTAGGGGTCCAAATTGGGCTCAGGCTTAGGCAGAGGCCTTGGTTAAAATTATATGTTTGGGCATTATAGGGTTTAAAAGGTAGTATCTATGTTTAAAATATCCAAATGGGCTTGTGGCCCAGTGGTCAGTGGCGCCACTTAGAGAGCAAGGAGGTGATGCCACACAAGGGAGTAAGGGGCCAAAATTTAAGTTTCATGGAGCCCAAATCTTTTAATTTAACTTAGCTTATTTTTGGCATTAGGGTTAGGTGGAGTGAATGGCAACAAGGCTCAACAATAGGAGGATTTATGTAAATAGGATAATGTAGATATTATAGTTGATAATATGGAAGATAAAGGGAGAAAGGATAGGAGCTATCTGCAAGACTAGGTGTTGGCTGAAATTCCATCACCTAGAGGAGTGAAGAAATCGGTTTCTTTATGGCAAAGGGGTGCCAAATTTTCCTTTTTTATTTGCTTAATTTTTAGTTATCAGGAAGGGCACTTTCGGTTTTTGATAGTTAAGTGCCGAAATTTCTACAAATAGGGGGGGTAGCTCATCAATTCCGGCATTTAAACCCTACGCTTTTCTTCATTCTCTGTGCCGAAATTCTCATCTCTCCCTCTGCAATTTCTGTTAACTTTCTTTCAAAAAAAGCTGAAAACTTTCTTAAGCCATCATTCTCTTCCTACTCCTAAAAGTCGAAACCCTATAAACCCTTCTCTATGTTTCTTTTGATCCTTACTAAGGCCGAACCTACCCCTAGTTTGCCGAAATTCTCTTCTTCCTGCCGATTTCTTCATTAAAAGTCAAATCTACATAGTCTCCTTCCTATCATCTTCTCTTCTGATCTTCTCAAAAAGCCGGAATCTCTAAGGGGTAGTCGAATTCTTTGTGTTAAGGTGAGTGTCGATCTCCCTATCTCTTCACTTTCTCTTTCGGGTTTTGGAAGACAAAGCCGAAAAGCTAATGGTTTAATGGTTCTATGTATTTTCTTGTTGGGCGACATTCGGGAATTGAAGTAGATCTCTTAGATCTAAAATTCGGAAACACTAGTCCCTGAATCTCATATCACTTTTCGGGATTTCAAGGTAAGGATTTCAATTCTCCTTAAGATGATAAACCGCTTTCTTTTCGTTAGTTGTGCCTTAACCTAATGTTTTGTTATCGGCTTCTGAACAACACCTTAGGCAGATAGCGGTGGTGTTGGCTATGGATAGCGTTAGCTTAGAAAGTCTCGTTCTAACAGTAATCAAGTGTGTAGATCTCTAACACACTAATTAAACTGTATTATGTATGTTATGGGCTAAAAGTCAGAAAAAGGCTGTATAAACAGTCGGATTACCCAAAAAGGGTAGGCAAGGGATGCCAGGTACGTAATCATAGAAACTTCTCTATGTGTATCGATGTATGCGATAAACTGAAATCTCTTAGGTAATACATTGCTTGATTTTGCATGTATGTATGCATGGGATGGGATGGATATGATGAAGGGGAAGAAGGTCGCATAGCGATCGGTGGTTTTGCCACATAGGTGACATAGTGATAGGTCTTTATGACAGGCAGCTCAGCTGTCGAAATGCTACGATGTATTATTAAGGTCGCATGGCGATCGGTGGCTTTGCCACATAGGTCACATGGTGATCGGTCTTTAAGACAGGCAGCACAGCTGTCGATATGGTGTGTAGCGATTGGCGGGTTGATTGTAGAAATCCCCAAGGTGTGATGGTTGGTATGGGTTGGTGTATAGAGGATGGATTTCTAGGCTGGGATGGGCCATGATGCATATATAGTTACCCTTGTATACGAGGCAAGGCCATAATGTGTTTGTGGGCCAAGCCTTTGATATGTTTTCGGGATTTACACACTGAGTCTTGGTGACTCACCCTATTATTTTTCCCTAACTTTGCAGATTAGTAGTAGATCGTGGACATGGGAGCAAAGGCGGACTCAAGGGGCCATCAAGTTTTTATTTTTATAGATTATGTTGGCTTTTCTTTAAGTTTTAATTTTTGGAATATTTATGTAGTAAGGTCCCATAGTTTATATTTCACTACTTAATTTTTAATATTTGCAACTTATGAAATTTTGTCAAAAGGTTTAATTATTCAAAATAATAATAATACAAGTTTTTTTTCAAAAGGTCACCTATTTATTCAAATATTGTCTAATTAACTTACGATTTCCGAAACCAACGAAGTAAAAGTTTTCAATGTACAACCCGTAGCATACCAGATCTGGTCGAAACTTATGGGCCGGGTTTGGGGTGTTACAACTTGGTATCATAGCCCAGTTCAAAACTCGGGCTGTGAAATGGGTCTAGTAGTGTTTTGAAAATTTGATGTGAATTTGAGAAAAGTGTCTTGGATGAAGATGTGGCTTACGAGTCTACCGGCACCCGATCCACGCAGGTAAGTATTCTAACTTTTGATATGATATGCATGATTGGGCTTGATGGGCTTGATAGACGTAGGCTAGTATGTTAGGCATTGATGGACTTTAGGCTTAGTTTAAACAACTCTTTAAATTCATAAGACTTAATCTATCCAAACAAACTTGTGAACAAATCGCTGGGTTAGGGTGTGGCAACAGGCATACGCATGTCTAGGATTGGATTCAGGGAGAGCTTGGTACTTAAGCAGTCCTAGTGACTCACCTCCTCTTCGTTGGAATCCTACCTGGTGCGTAGTGATTGTTCAATTTAGCCACAAGGATTTGTTGACGGGCCAAAATCTATAATTTAAAACCCGAAAGGGAACAGCCACCCTATTTCACAATAAAAAAAAAGACCCCCAAGTTTTGTAAAATTTCCAAAATACACCTGATTTGTGAAAATTTCTAGAATACCCCAGAATTGTAAAACTACCAAAATTTGTGAAATCATCGAAGCACTCTGGTTGGCAAAATTTCTAAAATAACCTTGGTTTGTGAAAATTTCCAAAACAACCGTGATTTTATAAAATACCTATGTTTTGTAAATTTACTCGGAAACCCCTAGATTTCCAAAAATAACCTGGTTTGCGAAAGTAAATTTTCCATAGTACCCCTGCATGGAAAAAAAATTTGTTTTCCAGAATACCCTTGCTTCGGAAAAAAAAATGTACCAAAATACCTCTAATTGAAAGGAAATCACCAAGATACTTTATTTTGGAAAATTACGAAAATACCCTGTAGGACAAAACTACGGAAATACCCTTGGGTAGAGAAATGATGAAAATACCCTTATGTGATGAATGTGAGTGCATGGATGATATATGTATGTTGATGTGTGATGGTTGAATGTATGTGAGTTCTAGAATTAGGAGATAAACTTGAGACTAAAACTGTAGATAGGTCCGAATTCGAAAGAACTACTCTTAAACTACTGTCCATAAGATTGTTCATGGTTAATCAGTGAAAGAAATTAATAATTCATAAAATTTCTAATTCAGATAATACGAGAATCAGCGATGAGCGCTAGAAGAGGAAGAAGAGGCTGCGGCCGAGGCCGTTGAAGTGTTAGGACTGATGTGCTGACTCTGTTAGTTAGGGAGGTACTGAAGGAGGTTAAAAAAATCGGTGAAACACTTCGGGTTGGGTGAGTGGACTGTAAGAAAAAAAGAGATCGTAGTTTTCTAGGGTTGTAGTCTCGTTCTGTGAAGCATGTTAAGGTACGTCCAAACTTTCGGGTTTGCGAATATTGCAGAAGGCGTCATCCGAGTGAATGTTGGAGGAAGTCAAGAACGTGTTTAAGATACGGGTCTGAGGAGCATAAGGCTCGGGATTGTTTAATCACCATTAAGTCGGGTATGTTTTGTGTGGATGCTATATTTTTGGGTATAGAAACTGTATGCTTGCAATGTTTATTTATTTTTAAATTAGAGTGCCCAGCGAAAGCATAGTGGTGAGACTTGGGTAGTACGATTAATAGTTATTGGAAATTTTGAGGACGAAATTTCTTTAAGGGGGTAGAACTATAACATCCTGAATTTTTGGGCCTATGCGTTTAATGGGTGAACATGTATAATGAGTTAATTTAAGTGTTAGGGGTCCAAATTGGGCTCAGGCTTAGGCAGAGGCCTTGGTTAAAATTATCTGTTTGGGCATTATAGGGTTTAAAAGGTAGTATCTGTGTTTAAAATATCAAAATGGGCTTGTGGCCCAGTGGTCAGTGACGCCACTTAGGGAGCAAGGAGGTGACGCCACACAAGGGAGTAAGGGGCCCAAATTTAAGTTTCATGGAGCCCAAATCTTTTAATTTAAGTTAGCTAATTTTCGGCATTAGGGTTAGGTGGAGTGGACGGCAACAAGGCTCAAAAATAGGAGGATTTATGTGAATAGGATAATGTAGATATTATAGTTGATAATATGGAAGATAAAAGGAGAAAGGATAGGAGCTATCTGCAAGACTAGGTGTTGGCTGAAATTCCATCACCTAGAGGAGTGAAGAAATCGATTTCTTTATGGCAAAGGGGTGCCGAATTTTCCCTTTTTATTTGTTAATTTTTAGTTATCAGGAAGGGCACTTTCAGTTTTTGATAGGTAAGTGCCGAAATTTCTATAAATAAGGGGGTAGCTCATCAATTCCGGCATTTAAAACCTACTCTTTTCTTCATTCTCTGTGCCAAAATTCTCAGTCTCTCCCTCTGCAATTTCTGTTAACTTTCTTTAAAAAAAAGCCGAAAACTTTCTTCAGCCATCATTCTCTTCTTAATCCTAAAAGCTGAAACCCTTTAAACCCTTCTCTATATTTCTTTTGATCCTTGCTAATGCTGAACCTACCCCTAGTTTGCCGAAATTCTCTTCTTCCTGCCGATTTCTTCATTAAAAGTCGAATCTACATAGACTCCTTCCTATCATCTTCTCTTCTGATCTTCTCAAAAAGCCGGAATCTCTAAGGGGTAGTCGAATTCTTTGTGTTAAGGTGAGTGCCGATTTCCCTATCTATTCACTTTCTCTTTCAGGTTTTGGAAGACAAAGCCGAAAAGCTAATGGTTTAATGGTTCTATGTATTTTCTTGTTGGGCGACATTTGGGAATTGAAGTAGATCTCTTAGATCTAAAAGCCGAAAACACTAGTCCCTGAATCTCATATCACTTTTCGGGATTTCAAGGTAAGGATTTCAATTCTCCTTAAGATGATCAACCATTTTCTTTTTGTTAGTTGTGCCTTAACCTAATGTTTTGTTATCGGCTTCTGAACAACACCTTAGGCAGATAGCGGTGGTGTTGGCTACGGAAAGTGTTGGCTTAGAAAGTCTCGTTCTAATAGTAATCAAGTGTGTAGATCTCTAACCCACTAATTAAACTGTATTATGTATGTTATGGGCTAAAAGCTGGAAAAAGGCTTTATAGACAGTCGAATTACCCAAAAAGGGTAGGCAAGGGATGCCACGTACATAATCATAGAAACTTCTCTATGCGTATCGATGTATGCGATAAACTGAAATCTCTTAGGTAATACATTGCTTGATTTTGCATGTATGTATGCATGGGATGGGATGGATATGATGAAGGGGAAGAAGGTTGCATAGCGATCGGTGGCTTTGCCACATAGGTCACATAGTGATCGGTCTTTATGAGAGGCAGCTCAGCTGTCGAAATGCTACGATGTATTATTAAGGTCGCATGGCGATCGGTGGCTTTGCCACATAGGTCACACAGTGATCGGTCTTTAAGACAGGCAGCA
This sequence comes from Gossypium australe, assembly GCA_005393395.2. Classification (NCBI taxonomy): domain Eukaryota; kingdom Viridiplantae; phylum Streptophyta; class Magnoliopsida; order Malvales; family Malvaceae; genus Gossypium; species Gossypium australe. The sequence continues at coordinate 40,836,973 of CM016622.1, read as the reverse complement.
CAGCTGTCGATATGATGTGTAGCGGTTGGCGGGTTGATTGTAGAAATCCCCAAGGTGTGATGGTTGGTACGGGTTGGTGTGTAGAGGATGGATTTCTAGGCTAGGATGGGCCATGATGCATATATAGTTACCCTTGTATACGGGCCAAGGCCATAATGTGTTTGTGGGCCAAGCCTTTGATGTGTTTTCGAGATTTACACACTGAGTCTTGGTGACTCACCCTTTATTTTTCCCTAACTTTGCAGACGAGCAATAGATCATGGACATGGGAGCAAAGGCGGACTCGAGGGGCCATCAAGTTTTTATTTTTATAGATTATTTCAGCTTTTCTTTAAGTTTTAATTTTTGGAATATTTACATAGTAAGGCCCCATAGTTTATATTTCACTGCTTAATTTTTAATATTTGCAACTTATGAAATTTTGTCAAAAGGTTTAATTATTCAAAATAATAATAATACAAGTTTTTTTTCAAAAGGTCACCTATTTATTCAAATATTGTCTAATTAACTTACGATTTCCGAAACCAACGAAGTAAAAGTTTTCAATGTATAACTCGTAGCATACCAGATCCGGTCGAAACTTATGGGCCGGGTTTGGGGTGTTACAGGAGTAGTAGCGTTTAAAATTTTTGGAGAACAAGAGAACGACTTTAGTGCATGCTGGACCTATTAGGTGAGTGATTTTGGAAGGTTAGTGGGCTTCTATGAAGTCTCGGGGATCAAACTTTGGCTTTAGGGAAATTTTGGTTTTAGGCGAGAAAAACCATGGAAGTTGGCAGGTAGGCCTTAAGAATAAAATGTAGAGGAAAATGACACAAGTGGAGTGTGTGGTGTAGTGGCAAATGGCGCCACATAAGAGACAAGGGGGTGACGCCACAAGGAAGGAAGGAGGTCCAAGGTTCAAGTCTTGGCTCTTGCATTTTGGTTTTCTTTTTACATGGACTTTAGAATTTGTCTATAGATTTATATTTAGTTGCGCATGGTTTAAGACACAAGAGGAGCTTGTGGCCTAGTGGTTAGCGACGTGGATTATGCTACAAGGGAGCCTGGGTTCAAATCTCATGAGAAGCAAGGGAGTATTTATTTTGCGGATTGGACGGCAAGAGTTTCAGTTGAATTTAAACTCTACTAACGAATGGATCCCACATCGAAAAGATACAAAGAAGGAAGGTGAAGAGCTAGCTATATAAAGAGCATTCCAGGAGGAGAGTTAACATACCTTGGCGAGCGTTGGGCATAGGAGCTTTCGGAGCGCGGTTTAGCAACTTCAGAATTCCTATCAGGTGTGTAACTCTCTCTACCCTAGTTGTAGAGCGGTAAATGCCGAAGTGCCGATCACAGCAATAGTAGCCACATGAGCGTGCGAGCGCACGTGTGGGGCTTCGACGCGATAGTTGAGGCCATCAGTAGTATTCTTGTGGGTTAAGGCTGCTTGGGCCGCGATGGGCCGAAGTGGGCCTATTGGGCCCGTGGGCCCAATGGAATAAATTGTATGATGTTGTAGTATATAGTGAACTAGACCAGGGGGAACTTATATACGTGGCTAGATTTGTGTTAGGTGGGCCACACGAGCATGTGGGCCCGAATGGGCCGAAATCGAGGGTTAGGCCCAGTAGTTCAGTAAAGACCGGAGATGGTAATCGAGCCGCTCAGGGTGACATTTGGCCCTTTGGGAAAGGCTATTGCAGGTGCAAAATTACTGATATACCCTTGGAAGGGTAAAGTACCAAAATACCCCTGAAAGGTAAATTACGAAAATACCCTTGGTGGGTAAATTACGAAAATGCCCTTGGTAGGTAAAATTACGGTTATACCCTTAGAGGTTGACTAGCTTGTTTATGTTGTACTATGTTATTCTGATTATGATGGTAATTCGTTCCATACGTTATCTGATATATGTTTTGCATACATGACATACTGCATACATGAATTATTATGTCATATTGCATGGGAATGGGATATGATTGAAAGGGGAAGCGTTCTGGTGGCTCTGCCATGTTCTGTTGTAGTGGCTCTGCCATGATCTGTTGTAGTGGCTCTGCCATGATCTGTTCTGGTGACTATGTCACAATTCTGAGATGAGCAGCTAACCGCAGTATGACTGCCATCGATGGTGTATAGCGGTGAGGGTTGTGTAATATGTCAATTTAAAATATGTATAATATGTCAATTTAAGATCCTGAATTAATGGGTCTATGCGTCTAGTATAAAGATATGTTTAATATGTCAATTTAAGTAATAAGGGTCCAAATTGGGCTCAGAATTAGGCAAAGGCCTTGGTTAAATTATCTGATTGGGAATTATAGAGTTAAAAGGTGGTAATTGTGTTTAAAATACCAACGTGGGCTTGTGGCCCAACAAAAGGTGGCACTGCAAAAGAATTAGAAGGTGGCGCCATTAACAATTAAAGGGGCCCAAGTTTTGGCCGCAAGGAGCCCATGTTTTTGGGCCATTTTCGGCACTTAAAATGGAGCAAGGGGTGACTCCACACATAAGGAGTTAGGGGCCCAAAATTTAAGTTTAATGGAGCCCAAATCTTTTAATTCAAGTTAGCTAAAATCGGCATTAGGGTTAGGTGAGGTGGATGGCTACAAGGCTCAAAAATAGGAGGATTTATATGGATTTTATAATTGATAATATAGAAGATAAAAAGGAGAAAAGGTAGGAGCTCTCTGCAAGGCAAGGTGATGGCCGAAAATCCACCACCTATAGGAGTAAAGAATTCGGCTACTTCATGGATAAGGGGTGCCGAATTTTCCCTTTTTATTAGCTTGACTTTTAGTTATCAGGAAGGGCGTTTTCAGTTTTTAACAATAGGTGCTGAAATTTCTATAAATAGGGGAGGGATATCTCATTGATTCTAGCATTTAAACCCTAATTTCCTCTTCATTCTTGTGCCGAAATTCTTAGTCTCTCCCTCTCCAATTTCTTTTCTTCAATTTTTTCAAAAGCCGAAACCTCTTCTCCATTCTTTTTCCCTTGAGCCGATTCTTCTAAAAAAAAAATCGAAATCTCCATGGTTTTTCTTTATTCATCCTATTTGAGAATTAGTTCTATTCTTCCGGCATCTAAATCTTTTCTTTGACATTGTCGAATCTTCTCTCCAAGTGCTTGCCGAATTCCCTGTACTAAGGTAAGTGTCGACTTCTGTTAGATCTCATGTTCTATTTCGGTTCTTGAAAGGCAAAAGCCAAAAAGATAATAGTTTAATGGTTCTATGTTGGGCGGCATTCTGGAATTTGAAGGAAACTTGGTCGTCTAGATCTAAAAGCTGAAAATTACTAGTCTCCAATTTTAGGATTTTAAGGTAAGAAGATTTCCCTAGATTTCTACTAGATTTGTTCTTTGTATACAAGATCTTAACTTTATGATGAGGATTAACGATCAAATATTATGATAGTAGTTCTGATAAGGACTTGTGATGGAATTAAATATGGATCAGGCAAAGGAGAGAATCCCTAAGTTTAAGAAACGAGCAGTATCTGCCGTTCGAGATTGGCCACTTGGTTGTGGACCGGCTTCTGAACAACACCTTAGGCAGATAGCAGTTGTGTCGACTATGGATAGCGTCGACATAGAAAGCATCGTTTTATCGGTAATCAGGTGTGTAGATCTCTAACACACTATTAACCCTGTATGTATGTATATAATTATGTTATGGGCTAAAAAGCCGAAAAGTGGCTGTATAAACAGTCGAATGGAACCCTAAAATGGGGAGGCAAGGATGCCAGGTACGTAAATCATAGAATTCTCTATGTGTATCGAAGTATATATAAGCCTGTATGATGTTTTCTTTATGTGTATGCATGGGGTGGGAATATGATATTGAAGGGGAAGTGCATGACAGGTCACTCGGTGATCGATGGTAGAAATCCCACACATATAAATGTTAGGTCACATAGTGATCGGTGGCTATGCCACATTTAATAATTCCTGAATAACAGGAACAGGCAGTACGGCTGTCGTTTTGGTGTGTAGCGGATGGAGGGTTGGTTGTAGAAATCCCCAAGGTGTGATGGTTGGTACGGGCTGGTGTGTAGAGGATGGAAACCTAGGATGGGTTGGGCTATTCATCATTTATTATTTGATATATGATTATGATTGATACCTTCATGTATGGGCCAGGGCCCATAATATGTTTGTGGGCTCAGGTCGTTGTGTGTTTCGAGATTTATACACTGAGTCTTGGTGACTTACGCTTTCCTTTTTCTCTACTCTTTCAGATGAGCAGTAGATCATGGACATGGGAGCCGAAACAGACTCGAGGGGCCATCAAGTTGTTAATTCTGCAAATTATTTCGATTTTCATTAGGTTTTATTTTATTCTTATTTTGGGAATATTTATGTAATAAGGCCGCATAGTTTTTATTCAACTAAGTAGTTTTCAATGTTCTGCAACTTATGAATTTGTATCAAAGGTTTTATTATACTTAATAATAATAATACAAAGGTTCTATTTTTTTTAAAATGTCAATTATTTATTCAAATAAAGTCTAGTTAACTTATGACTTCCAAAACCAACAAAGCAAAAGTTTTCAATGTACAACTCGTAGCATACCAGATCTGGTCGAAACGCATGGGTCGGGTTTGGGGGTGCTACATTTTGGTATCAGAGCCCAGTTCAAAACTCGGGCTGTGAAATGGGCCTAGTAATGTTTTGTAAAGTGATGTGAAAAAAAAAAATTCTGGAAGAAGATATGGCCTTCGAGTCTACTGGCACCCAATCCACGCAGGTAAGTATTCTAAACTTTTGTTGTGATATAAATGTGGGCTTAATTGGCTTGAGGGACGTAGACTAGTATGATAGTACTAATGGACCTTAGGCTTAGATAAACAACTCTTCAATTCCATAAGATTTAATCCAACTAAACAAACCCGTAAAAGAGTCGAAAGACTAGGGTGTGGCAACAAGCATACACATGTCTAGGATTAGATCCGGAAGAGCTTGGTATTTAAGCCGTCCTAGCGACTCACATCCTCTTCGCTGGAATCTTACCTAGTGCGTAGTGACTGTTCACCTTAGCTGAGTTAGGGTGTGGCAATGGGCATACACATGTCTAGGAATGGATTCAGGGAGAGCTTGGTACTTAAGCAATCCTAGTGACTCACCTCCTCTTCGCTAGAATCCTACCTGGTGCGTAGTGACTGTTCACCCTAGCTACGAGGACTTGTTGATGGGCTAAACCTTATAATTAAAACCCGAAAGGGACCAGCCACCTTATTTAAAAAAAACCCCAAGTTTTGTAAAATTTTCAAAATACACTTGATTTGTGAAAATTTCCAATCAACCGTGAATTTATAAAATACCTATGTTTTGAAAATTTACCCGAAAATCTTATGTTTACAAGAGTAACCCAGATTATGAACCTAGATTTTCTAAAGTACCGCTGTTTAAAAAAAATAACAACATCAAAATATCCCTGGTTTGTAAAATTACCAAATCACCCTTGATTCGCAAAATTACCGAAATACCCCCGGATTGTCAAATTACCGAAATACCCATGGATTGCCAAGTTATCGAAATACCCCCGGATTGCAAAATTACCAAAATACCCCGGATTGAAAAATTACCAAAATACCCTTATTTCACAAAATCACCAAGGAACCCCATTTTGGAAAATTACGAAAATACCCCTATAGGATAAATTACGAAAATACCCCTGGGTAGTGAAACAATGAAAATACCCTTACATGATGAGTGTAAGTTCATGGATGCTAATTATATATTGATGATTAAATGTATGTGTTTCCTAGAATTAGAGGATACGAACTTGAGACTGAATTGTGAATGCGAATTCGAAAGAACTACTCTTAAAACTACTATTCATAAGACTGTTTGCGGTTAAGCAGTGGAATAAAACTAATAATTCATAAAATTTCTAATTAGATAAACGCAAAGCGGTAGAATGAGTACAAGGGGTAGAGGACGTCCACCATGTGGTCGTGGTAGGGATAGGATGCAGGGTCGGAACCAGTAGGATCTGGTCATGGATCTGGAAACGAGATGCCAGCGGCGGAGGAGGAATTTTAGGATCAGACTGCCGAAGATGACGTGGTATCTCAGGCAATGTTAAGGGTTTTAGAGAGGGTTGCTGGGGCTGGTATGGGCACAGGAGCCCGGAAATCTGTGCCGGAACAGCTTAGGGCCAACAGGGCAGAAGTGTTTAGGGGAATCACTGGTCTAGACCCAAGTTCAGCTGAGTATTGGTTGGAGGCGGTAGAACACATAATGGATGATTTGGATTTCACGAAGGAGGAGAAGTTGAAAGGAGTTGTATGTCTCCTACGGGATGAAGCATATCAATGGTGGCTTACGGTTAAGGATGGAGCTGCGGCTGACCGTATCACCTGGGAACTCTTTAAAACGGTGTTCCAGGGTAAGTACATTGGGACAAGTTATGTGGACGCGTAGCGTAGAGCATTTCTGAATCTGGTGCAAGGAAGTAGGTCGGTGGCTGCGTACGAAGTGAAATTCTTACACCTTAACCGTTATGCTCAAGGGATGGTAGCCACAGAGCATGAATGTTGTGTTAGGTTCGAAGATGGCCTGAGGGATGATTTGCGTGTTTTAATAGCCCCGCAGCGGGAGAGGGAATTTGCTGTTCTAGTGGAAAAGGCTAAGATAGCCGAGGAGGTAAAGCGGACCGAGAAATTAAATCGGGATAGAGATAGGGGTGGAAATAAGAGGAATTTTGGATCGTCAAGAGCAACTGGCGTACTCAGAAAAGGCCCAGGTCTGATGGACCGAAACGGGAAGAGAAATCTACTGCTGCTAACCAGACACGAAAGTGTGCTCGATGTGGTAAATTTCATGCCAGTGAGTGTTGGGCAGGCAATGGGAAGTGTTTTAGGTGTGGATCTATGGACCACCAAGTTAGAAACTGTCCGCAACAACGGGACGGTGAAGGGACCATGGGTCGAGGGAATGCTCAGCCTGGCAGAAGAGGGCAGCAGCCACAAAGAGGTCGTGGTGCAACCAGAGGTGGTAATGGTGCTGGTCGGGGTCGTGGAGCACCAGGTCAAGGGGCAGGAAACATGGAGGCGAGACAGCCAGGGTTAGTCTATGCTGTCAGACGTCGAGAGGAGGCTGACGCACCGGATGTCATAACCGGTAGGTTTTTAATTTTTGGCTTGCCTTACACTGCATTGATTGACATTGGGTTGACGCATTCGTATGTAGCTAGTAGCGTATCTGGAACTTTAAGGTTAGAATCTGAAATTACCTCTAGGGCAATGACTGTGGTTAACCCGTTAGGACAATCTGTAGTAGTGGATAAACTCTATCAGGAAATACCTCTAGAAGTTTAGGGGATAGTTTTCCGAACGGATCTAATGGAATTACCGTTCGGGGAGTTTGATTTAATTTTAGGCATGGATTGGCTTGTGAAGTATCAAGCTAATCTAGATTGTGCGGCCAAGCGTATGGTGTTAAAAACCCCGATGGTGATGAAGTGTTGGTGATAGGAGAAAGGGGGAACTGTCTGTCGAATATAGTAACTTCCCTAAGAGCAGAAAGGATGGTGAGGAAAGGGTGCGAGGCAGTTTTATTGTTTGTTCGGGCTCTAGAAGCCAAAGATCTAACTGTTGGGGACGTCAAGACGGTAAAGGAATTTCCTGATGTTTTCCCTGAAGAGCTTCCGGGATTACCCCCAAATCGTGAAGTGGAGTTTGGTATCGATCTTCTTCTAGGAACAGCGCCAGTATCTATTGCTTCGTATAGGATGGATCAATACGTATGTGCATTGATTATCGCCAGTTGAATAAGCTAACAATCAAGAACAAGTACCCGTTGCCAAGGATCGATGACTTGTTCGATCAATTGAAGGGGGCCTCAGTCTTTTCAAAGATAGATTTGAGGTCAGGATACCATCAGCTTAGGGTCAAGGAGGCGGATATCCATAAGATAGCTTTTAGGACTCGCTACGGTCACTATGAGTTTATGGTGATGCCGTTTGGATTGACCAACACGCCAGTAGCGTTCATGGACATGATGAACCCAGTGTTCCAACCATACCTAGACCGGTGTGTCGTGGTGTTTATCGATGATATCTTGGTTTATTCGAAGTCGGAAGAGGAGCATGATGCTCATCTGTGAATAGTTTTGCAGATTCTGAGGGAGAAGTAGTTGTATGCCAAATTCAATAAGTGTGAATTTTGGCTAAGGGAAGTTACGTTTCTAGGGCACGTTGTGTCGGCAGAAGGGATTAGGGTTGACCCTTGAAAGATTGAAGCGGTGCTAGATTGGAAGCCACCCAGGTCTGTGGCTGAGATTAGGAGTTTTCCTGGTTTAATTGGGTACTACCGAAGGTTTGTTGAAGGATTTTCTTCGGTAGCGGCACCGTTGACTAAGTTGCTACGGAAAGGAGTTCTGTTTGTTTGGTCTGATAAGCAGCAGGAAAGTTTCGAGAGGTTAAAGAGGAATTTGACAGAGGCTCCGGTATTGATTCAGCCGGAGGTGGGGAAGGAGTTCGTAATTTACTGTGATGCATCACACACAGGATTAGGATGTGTGCTGATGCAAGACGGAAAGGTGGTTGCATATGCATCTCGGCAGTTAAGACCGCATGAATCGAATTATCCGACTCATGACTTGGAATTGGCGGCAGTGGTGTTTGCCTTAAAAATTTGGAGGCATTATTTGTACGGGGAAAAATCTGTCATTTACACAGATCATAAGAGCTTGAAGTATCTTTTGACTTAGAAGGAGTTGAATCTAAGGTAGAGAAGGTGGATCGAGTTGCTAAAGGATTACGATTGCTCGATCGAGTATCACCCGGGTAAGGCTGATGTAGTGGCGGATGCTCTAAGTCGTAAAGTAGTCTCTGACTTAAAAGCAATGTTTGCTCACCTTAGTTTATATGAGGATGGAATTTTATTAGCGGAACTTCAAGTAAAACCCTCTTGGATCAGCCAGGTAAAGGAGAAGCAACAGACCGATGAGTTGCTAAAAGGGAAATTGCCGCTAATCTCAAAGGATGGGCCAGCAGAATTTAGTATGAATGAGAAAGGATTGTTATGCTTTCGAGGGAAAGTTTGCATGCCAAAAGATCTGGAGTTAAGGCGTAGGATTTTGAATGAGGCGTATGGTAGTGCATACGCTATGCACCCTGGGGGAAGTAAGATGTTTCGGGATTTGAGAGATCAGTTCTGGTGGTCGGATTTGAAGCAAGAAGTAACTGAATTTGGAAGGCATTGCATCAGGCGTTGGGTACGAAGTTGGATTTCAGTACAGTGTTTCATCCTCAGACCGATGGACAGTCTGAGCGGGTGATTCAGATCTTGGAGGACATGTTGAGAGGATGTGTCATTGATTTGAGAGGTAGTTGGGAAGAGTTCTTATCGTTAGCAGAATTTGCTTACAACAATAGCTACCAGTCAAGTATTCAGATGGCGCCCTACGAAGCTTTGTACGGGCAGAAGTGTCGAACTCCTACCTGCTGGACAGAACTAGGGGAATGTCGGATTTTGGGTCCGGAGTTGGTGACCGAGACAGAAGAGAAGGTTGAATTGATTCGGGTTTGACTGAAGGAGGCATCGGACAGACAAAAGTCCTATGCTGATTTAAAGCGTAAGGACATAGAGTTTGCAGTGGGTGATAAAGTATTCCTAAAGATGTCGTCGTGGAAAAAGGTACTAAGGTTTGGTCGAAAGGGTAAATTAAGTCCCAGATTTATCGAACCATATCGGGTGATAAAGCGAGTAGGACCAGTAGCCTATCAGCTGGAGTTACCTCCGGAGTTACCGTTCGGATGTATTTCACGTCTCTATGCTAAGACATTACCGTTCGGATCTATCTCATGTTGTGTCTGTGGAGGAAATCGAGGTAAGACCTGATCTATCCTTCGAAGAGGAACTGGTGGAAATTCTAGATTGTGATGTCAAGGTGTTGCGAAGGAAAACGGTTCCATTGGTTAAGGTGCTGTGGCGGAATCATGGTTCGGAGGAGGCTACGTGGGAACCCGAGGAAGCAATGAGGCAACAATACCCTCATCTTTTCTAATCAGGTAATTTCGAGGACGAAATTTCTTTAAGAGGGTAGAACTGTAACATCCTGAATTAATGGGTCTATGCGTCTAGTATAATGATATGTTTAATATGTCAATTTAAGTAATATGGGTCCAAATTGGGCTCAGAATTAGGCAAAGGCCTTGGTTAAATTATTTGATTGGGAATTATAGAGTTAAAAGGTGGTGATTGTGTTTAAAATACCAACGTGGGCTTGTGTCCCAACAAAAGGTGGCACTGCAAAGGAATTAGAAGGTGGCGCCATTAACAATTAAAGGGGCCCAAGTTTTAGCCGCAAGGAGCCCATGTTTTTGGGCCATTTTTGGCACTTAAAATGGAGCAAGGGGTGACACCACACACAAGGAGTTAGGGGCCCAAAATTTAAGTTTTATGGAGCCCAAATCTTTTAATTCAAGTTAGCTAAAATCGACATTAGGGTTAGGTGAGGTGGACGGCTATAAGGCTCAAAAATAGGAGGATTTATATGGATTTTATAATTGATAATATAGAAGATAAAAAGGAGAAAAGATAGGAGCTATCTGCAAGGCAAGGTGATGGCCGAAAATTCACCACCTAGAGGAGTAAAGAATTCGGCTACTTCATGGATAAGGGGTGCCGAATTTTCCCTTTTTATTAGCTTGACTTTTAGTTATCAGGAAGGGCGTTTTTGGTTTTGAACAATAGGTGCTGAAATTTCTATAAATAGGAGAGGGATATCTCATTGATTCTGGCATATAAACCCTAATTTCCTCTTCATTCTTGTGCCGAAATTCTTAGTCTCTCCCTCTCCAATTTCTTTTCTTCAATTTTTTCAAAAGTCGAAACCTCTTCTCCATTCTTTTTCCCCTTGAGCCGATTCCTCTAAAAAAAACTGAAATCTCCATAGTTTTTCTTTATTCATCCTATTTGAGAATTAGTTCTATTCTTCTGGCATTTAAATCTTTTCTTTGACATTGCCGAATCTTCTCTCCAAGTGCTAGCTGAATTCCTTGTACTAAGGTAAGTGTCGACTTCTGTTAGATCTCATGTTCTATTTCAGTTCTTGAAAGGAAAAAGCCGAAAAGCTAATAGTTTAATGGTTCTATGTTGGGTGGCATTCCGGGATTTGAAGGAAACTTGGTCGTCTAGATCTAAAAGCCGAAAATCACTAGTCTCCAATTTCAGGATTTTAAGGTAAGAAGATTTCCCTAGATTTTTACTAGATTTGTTCATTGTATACAAGATCTTAACTTTATGATGAGGATTAATGATCAAATATTGTGATAGTAGTTCTGATAAGGACTTGTGATGGAATTAAATATGGATCAGGCAAAGGAGAGAATCCCTAAGTTTAAGAAACGAGCAGTATCTGCCGCTCGAGATTAGCCACTTGGTTGTGGACCGGCTTCTGAACAACACCTTAGGCAGATAGCAGTTGTGTCGACTACGGATAGCATCGACATAAAAAGCATCGTTTTATCGATAATCAGGTGTGTAGATCTCTAACACACTATTAACCTTGTATGTATGTATATAATTATGTTATGGGCTAAAAAGCCGAAAAGTGGCTGTATAAACAGTCGAATGGAACCCTAAAAGAGGTAGGCAAGGATGCCAGGTACGTAAATCATAGAATTCTCTATGTGTATCGAAGTATATATAAGCATGGATGATGTTTTCTTTATGTGTATGCATGGGTTGGGAATATGATATTGAAGGGGAAGTGCATGACAGGTCACTCGGTGATCGGTGGTAGAAATCCCACACATATAGTTAGATCACATAGTGATCAGTGGCTATGCCACATTTAATAATTCCTGAATAACAGGAACAGGCAGTAAGGCTGTCGTTTTGGTGTGTAGCGGATGGAGGGTTGATTGTAGAAATCCCCAAGGTGTGATGGTTGGTACGGGCTAGTGTGTAGAGGATGGAAACCTAGGATGGGTTGGGCTATTCATCATTTATTATTTGATATATGATTATGATTGATACATTCATGTATGGGTCAGGGCCCATAATGTGTTTGTGGGTTCAGGTCGTTGTGTGTTTCGAGATTTATACACTGAGTCTTGGTGACTCACGCTTTCCTTTTTCTCTACTCTTTCAGATGAGCAGTATATCGTGGACATGGGAGCCGAAACAGACTCGAGGGGCCATCAAGTTGTTAATTCTACAAATTATTTCGATTTTCATTAGGTTTTATTTTATTCTTATTTTGGGAATATTTATGTAATAAGGCCCCATAGGTTTTATTCAACTAAGTAGTTTTCAATGTTCTGCAACTTATGAATTTGTGTCAACGGCTTTATTATACTTAATAATAATAATACAAAGGTTCTATTTTTTTTAAAATGTCAATTATTTATTCAGATAAAGTCTAATTAACTTATGACTTCCAAAACCAACAAAGCAAAAGTTTTCAATGTACAACTCGTAGCATACCAGATCTAGTCGAAACGCATGGGCCGGGTTTGGGGGTGTTACAGGTTGATTGTAGAAATCCCCATTGGTGTGATTGGCAGGTACGGGTGGTGTGTAGCGGATGGAAACTTAGGCTCGGATTGGGCTTTCCATCATTTGGCATGTGTTATCTGCTATATTGTGATGTTAGGGCTACGGTCCGATTCGATTTATGTGGGCTTCGGCCAAGTATGTTATTGTGAGGGCTAAGGCCCAATCTGCTTCTGTGGGCTTAGGCCCAGTTATCACTCGTAAGGGAAATTACACACTGAGTTTTTGTAAACTCACCCCCTCTTTTGAAATGTTTCAGGTAATCCCTAGTCGCGGATTTGGGAGCTGAGGCGAACTTGTGGTGGCCATGCAATGTTTTCTCGTAAACTCGTTTCTTTTATTTAGGCTTATTTTTATTTGGGTTTTGTTATGTAATAAGGCCACTATAACTTTAATTTTGATATTTTATTTGGATTAGCTTTTAATTTGATTACTGCCTATTATTATTAAATGTTCAATACGGGAATTTCCTAAACCCTTAATAACCGTTTTCCAAAATGTTAACAACGGGATAACAAGCGAATAAATATTTAAACTCGAAATTTTTAACAAACGCGCAGTTTTTAAACAACCCTTTTATGTGACATGCCAGATCTGGTTGTAACGTTTAGGGCGGGTTTGGGGTGTTACAACCTAGTTGTAATTCGGCTAGCATGGGTTTTGGTTAAATTGCATGAATTTGTGTTTTAATGAAATAAGGACTAAATTGTAAAAATGTGAAACATTAGGGGCAAACATGTAAAAGTGCCTTAATGTGAATTTTGGACTAAATTGAATAGATAGATAATTAAATAAGCTGATTTTGATTACATATAGATCAAGAAAAGTGAAACTCAGATTTAGATCGGGGGAAAAACAAAGTTCTCGACTAATCGACCAATTTAGCTATTTTTGCGTCCGAGGTAAGTTCGTATGTAATAAGCATTTTTATATTTGTATTTTAAATGCTTTGATATTGCATAAACTGTGAATACGAGATTATAGACATGTTCGACAATGATTTGATGATGATTCGGCATTGGAAATCCCAGTTGAACATGATATAGGCACTTCGGGTGTGAGCTTCATTGATTTGGCTTCGGGCCATGATATCGGTACTTCGGGTGCGAGTTACATTGATTTGGCTTCGAGCCATGATATTGGCACTTAGGGTACAAGACTCCCAAGTATCCGAATTTTATTCCGAATGGTTCAACAGTTATATTAAATATGTGAATTGATGAGAAATAGATACGTATCAGTACAGGTATGTTTGGAAAACTATTCAAGCAATGATTCAAAGGAAGTTGTGAGCCTATGATCGATTATGTGATTAAATTTCATGTTAACTTTGTGATTATGCTTTGATGCAATTTATGTCATTTATTTTGAAATGTAAATGAACGGTGAGACTTGCTTATTATTTTCATATGAGCTTACTAGGCTTTATAGCTTACTTTGTTTATTTTACTGTGTTTTATAGTGATTTCAAATCTAGCTTAGATTCAGGGATCGTCGGAGACTTCGTCATACTATCCAACTATCAATTTGGTACTTTTAAGCTTATTGTAACACCCCAAACCCGGCCCAAGCGCCACGACCAGATCTGGTATGTTACGGGTTAAATGTTAAAACTTTGCTTTGAAGGGATTTGAAATCTCGGTTTGTTTATGAAGGTATTCATTAAATAAGTGCTATTTGTAGAAAACCTTTGTGGGTTTTTTTTTTTTGTAAAACTTGTTTGAAAATCCCATTTTATTTCTTCTTATAAATAAGTCTTTGAACATAAATTTGTAAATGTAGACATCATTAAATATAAATTGATAACCTAAGCTATGGAGGCCTTATTACATAAATAGTCCCAAAATTAAAACTTAAAGCAAAACCGGAAATAGTTTATGAAAATAAAAGACTTGATGGCCCCTCGGGTCCGCCTCGGCTCCCATATCCATGATCTACTGCTCACCTGAAAGGTTTAGGAAAATAAAGGGTGAGTTACCAAGACTCAGTGTGCAAATCCCGGAAACACATAAAAGGCTTAAGGCCCATAATGTGTTTGTGGGCCTCAAGCCTTTTATGTGTTTTCGGGATTTGCACACTGAGTCTTGGTGACTCACCCTTTAGTTTCCTAAACCTTTCAGGTGAGCAGTAGATCGTGGATATGGGAGCCGAGGCGGACTCGAGGGGCCATCAAGTCTTTTATTTTCATAAACTATTTCCGGTTTTTCTTTAAGTTTTAATTTTAGGACTATTTATGTAATAAGGCCTCTATAGCTTAGGTTATCAATTTATATTTAATGATGTTTACATTTACAAATTTATGTTCAAAGACTTATTTATAAGAAGAAATAAAATGGGATTTTCAAACAAGTTTTACAAAAAAAAAAAAAAAAAACCCACAAAGGTTTTCTGCAAATAGCACTTATTTAAAGAATACCTTCATAAACAAACCGAATTTCAAATCCCTTCAAAGCAAAGTTTTAACATTTAACCCGTAACATACCAGATCTGGTCGTGGCGTTTGGGCCGGGTTTGGGGTGTTACATTTTGGTATCAAAGCTCGGTTGTAAAACTCGGGCTGTGAAATGGGTCCAATAATGTTTTGAAAATTGATGTGAATTTGAGAAAAATGCTTTAGGTTGATATATGGCCTTCGAGTCTACCGGCACCTGATCCACGCAGGTAAGTATTCTAACTCTTGATGTGATATGTATGTTGGGTTTGATGGGCTTGATGGACGTAGATTAGTATGGTAGGGTTAATGGACCTTAGGCCTAGTTTATACAACTCTTCAATTTCATAAGACTTAATCTAATTAAACATGTCCGTAAACAAGTCGCCGGGTTAGGGTGTGGCAACAGGCATACGCATGTCTAGGACTGGATTCAGGGAGAGCCTGGTACTTAAGCAGTCCTAGTGACCCACCTCCTCTTCGCTGGAGTCCTACCTGGTGCGTAGTGACTGTTCACCTTAGCCGCGAGGACTCGTTGACGGGCCAAAATTCGTAATTAAAACCCGAAAGGGACCAGCCACCCTATTTCGCAAAATTATTAAAATACCCCCTAGTTTTGTAAAATTTTTGAAAATACCCTTGATTTGTGAAAATTTCCCAGAATACCCTGGATTTGTAAAACTACCAAAATTTGTGAAATTACCGAAAATTACCAAAATACCTATGTTTTGCAAATTTACCCGAAAACCCCTAGATTTACAAAAGTACCCGATTTGCAAAAAAATAAATCTTGCAAAATACCCCTGTGTTACGATAATACCAAAATACCTCTATTTCGAAAAATCACCAAGATACCCTATTTTGGGAAATTACTAAAATACCCTGTAGGACAAAATTACGGAAATACCCCAGGGTAGTGAAATGACAAAAATACCCTTATGTGATGAATGTGAGTTCATGGATGCTACTTGTATGTTGATGTATGATGGTTGAATGTATGTGGTTCTTAGAACTAGGAGATACAAACTTGAGACTGAAACCCATAGATATAATTTTGAATTCGAAAGAACTACTCCTGAAACTACTGTTCATAACATTGTTCGGGGTTAATTAGTGAAAGAAATTAATAATTCATAAAATTTCTAATCAGATAAACGTGAATCGGTAGAATGAGTACAAGGGGTCGTAGACGTCCGCCGCGTGGCCGTGGTAGGGGTAGGATGGCCGTGTCAGAACCAGTGGGATCTGGCCATGGGTCAGGAAACGAGATGCCAATTCCACCGGCTGCGGAGGCGGAATTTCAGGATCAGAAGGCCAGAGATGATGCGATATCTGGGATTTCTTCAGAATGGCGTTTCAAAGTAAATACATTGGGACAAGTTATGTGGATGCGCAGCGCAGAGCATTTTTGAATCTAGTTCAAGGAAGTAGGTCGGTGGCTGCGTATGAGGCGGAATTCTTACGCCTTAGCCATTATGCTCGAGGGATGGTGGCCACAGACTATGAACGTTGTGTTCGATTTGAAGATGGTTTGAGGGACGATCTGCGTGTACTGATAGCACCGCAGCGGGAGAGGGAATTTGCTGTGCTTGTGGAAAAAGCTAAGATAGCTGAGGAAGTTAAGCGGACAGAAAAGTTGCATCGTGATAGAGATAGGAGTGGAAGTAAGAGAAAATTTAGATCATCGGGGACAGCTGGGCATAATCAGAAAATGCCTAGGTCAGACGGGCCGAGTCGGGATGAGAGACCTGCTGCTGCTAGTCAGACACAGAAGTGTGCTCGATATGGTAAATTCCATGTAGGTGAGTGTTGGGCGGGTAGTGGGAAGTGCTTTAGGTGTGGATCTACGGACCATCAGGTTAGAAATTGTTCGCAGCAACGGGGCAGTGAAGGGCCCACAAGTCAAGGGAATACACAGACAGGAAGAGGAGGTCAGCAGTCGCAGAGAGGTCGTGGTCCAGCCAGAGGTGGTAACGATTTCGGTCGGGCTCGTGGAGCACCAGGCCAAGGGGCAGGAAACACTGAGGCGAGACCGGGGTTGGTCTATGCTGTCAGACGTTGAGAAGAGGCTGACGTACTAGATGTCATAACCGGTACATTTTTTATTTTTTGCTTGCCTTACACTGCATTGATTGACATTGGGTCGACGCATTCATATGTTGCTAGTAGGGTGTCTAGAACTTTAAATGTAGATTCTGAGATTTCCTCTAGGGAGATAACTGTAGTTAGCCCATTAGGACACTCGGTGGTGGTAAATAAGCTTTATCGGAAAGTACCTTTAGAAGTTCAGGGGATAGTTTTTCGGACTGATCTAATGGAATTACCGTTTGGGGAGTTTGATTTGATCTTAGGCATGGATTGGCTGGTGAGGTATCAAGCTAGTATAGATTGTGCAGCCAAGCGGTTGGTGTTAAAAACTCTTGAGGGTGGTGAAGTGTTGGTAATAGGTGAAAGGAGGAACTGTTTGTCAAATGTGGTGTCTGCCTTAAGAGCAGAAAGGATGGTGAGAAAAGGATGCGAGGCAATTTTAATGTTTGTTCGGGCTCTGGAAGCCAAGGAACTAACTGTCGGGGATGTTAGAACGGTGAAGGAATTTTCTGATGTTTTCCCAGAAGAGCTCTCGGGTTTACCTCTGGACCGTGAAGTGGAGTTTGGTATTGATCTTCTTCCGAGAACAGCACCAGTATCTATTGCTCCGTATAGAATGGCGCCAAAGGAGTTGGTGGAGTTAAAGACGCAGATACAAGAGTTGTTGGACAGAGGGTTTATTTGACCAAGTGTGTCACCTTGGGGAGCGCCGGTGTTATTTGTTAAGAAGAAGGATGAATCAATGCGTATGTGCATTGACTATCGACAGTTGAATAAGTTGACCATCAAGAATAAATACCCGTTGCCGAGGATCAACGACTTGTTTGATTAGTTGAAGGGGGCCTCAATCATTTCAAAGATAGATCTGAGATCAGGATATCATCAGCTTAAGGTCAAGGAGGTGGATATTCATAAGATGGCATTTAGGACTCACAACGGTCACTATGAATTCATGGTGATGCCATTTGGATTGGCCAACGCGCCAGCAGCGTTTATGGACATGATGAACCGAGTATTCCAACCCTACTTGGATCGGTTTGTCGTGGTATTTATCGATGACATCCTGGTTTATTCAAAATCGGAAGAGGAGCACAATTCGCATCTTCGGGTGGTTCTGCAGATTTTGCAAATTCAGTAAGTGCGAATTTTGGCTGAGGGAAGTTACTTTTCTAGGTCACGTTGTGTCGGTAGAGGGGATTAGGGTTGACCCTCGGAAAATTGAAGCGGTGTTGGATTGGAAGCCGCCTAAATCGGTAGCAGAAATTTAGAGTTTTCTTGGTTTAGCCGGGTGTTACAGAAGGTTTGTAAAGGGATTTTCATTGATCGCGGCACCGTTGACTAAGTTGTTACGGAAAGGGGTTCCGTTTGTTTGGTCTGATAAGCAGCAAGAGAGTTTCGAGAGGTTAAAAAGGATCTTGACGGAGGCTCCGGTGTTGATTTAGCCGGAGGCGAGAAAGGAGTTCATGATTTATTGTGATGCTTCACACACGGGATTAGGATGTGTGTTGATGCAAGATGGTAAGGTGGTTGTGTATGCATCTCGGCAGTTAAGACCGCACGAATCAAATTATGCTACGCATGATTTGGAGTTGGCGGCGGTGGTATTTGCCTTGAAGATCTGGAGACATTATTTGTACGGGGAGAAATCTGTCATCTATACCGATCATAAGAGCTTAAAATACCTTTTGAACCAGAAGGAGTTGAATCTAAGGCAAAGAAGGTAGATCGAGTTGTTAAAGGATTATGACTGCTCGATCGAGTACCATTCGGGTAAAGCTAACGTGGTGGCGGATGCCCTGAGTCGTAAAGTAATCTCTGACTTGAGAGCGATGTTTGCTCACCTCAGTTTATACGATGACGGGAGGTTATTAGCTGAACTTCAAGTGAAACCCTCTTGGGTTAATCAGGTTATAGAGAAGCAACAGGCTGATGAGTTGCTAAAAGGGAAGTTTCAGGTAGGATCAAGGGATGGATCAACAGAATTTTGTGTGAATGACGAAGGGCTATTATGTTTTCAAGGGAGAGTGTGCATGCTGAAAGACCCTGAGTTGAGGCGTAAGATTTTGTTAGAAGCGCATAGTAGCCCATACGCTATGCACCCTGGAGGGAGTAAGATGTATCGGGATTTGCAAGAACGGTTTTGGTGGCCGGGCCTAAAATGAGAGGTGACTGAGTTTGTGAGTAAGTGTCTGACCTGTCAGCAGGTAAAGGCGGAACATCAGTCACCACCAGGGTTGTTGCAGCCGGTGAAGATTCCACAGTGGAAATGGGAAAGGATCACCATGGACTTTGTTAGTGGGCTACCTCTCACGCCTACTAAGAAAGATTCGGTTTGGGTGATTGTTGACCACTTGATGAAGTCTGCTCATTTCATACCAGTACGTATCGATTACTCTCTGCAGAAATTGGCTAAGCTATATATAGCGGAGGTGGTAAGACTGCATGGAGTACCAGTATCGATCATATCGGACAGGGACCCTAGATTCACATCGCGATTTTGGAAGGCGTTGCATCAAGTGTTGGGTACGAAGTTGGATTTCAGTACAGTGTTCCATCCTCAGATCGATGGTCAGTCTAAGCGGGTAATCCAAGTCTTAGAGGACATGTTAAGGGGTTGTGTCATTGATTTCAGGGGTAGCTGGGAAGAGTTTTTACCGTTGGCGGAGTTTGCATACAACAACAGTTACCAGTTTAGTGTTCAGATGGTGCCCTATGAAGCATTGTACGGGCGGAGGTGTCGTACTCCTACCTGTTGGACGGAATTAGGGGACCGTCAGATTTTGGGTCCAGAATTGGTTACCGAGACAGAGGAGAAGGTTGAGTTAATCCGGGCTCGATTAAAGGAAGCATCAGACAGACAAAAGTCCTATGCTGACCTGAAGCGTAAGGACATAGAATTTGCAGTAGGTGACAAGGTTTTCTTGAAGGTGTCGTCATGGAAGAAAGTACTTAGGTTTGGACGGAAAGGTAAATTAAGTCCCAGATTCATCGGACCGTATCGGGTGTTAAAACGAGTGGGACCGGTCTCTATGTTAAGACGATATCGTTCGGATCCATCCCATGTAGTGCCTGTGGAAGAGATTGAAGTAAGGCCTAGTCTATCCTTTGAAGAGGAACCAGTGGAAATCTTGGACCATGATGTCAAAGTATTGCGCAGGAAAATGGTTCCGTTGATTAATGTTTTATGGTGGAATCACGGTTCTGAGGAGGTTACTTGGGAACCGGAGGAAGCAATGCGGCAGCAGTACCCACATCTATTCTGACCAGGTAATTTCGAGGCCAAAATTTCTTTAAGAGGGTAGAACTGTAACATCCTGAATTGGTGGGGCTTCGCATTTAGTATGTTATGGTGATTCTGTTATGCTTGATGTGCTAGTTAGGGTGCTTAAGGGGTCAAGAATGGGCTCAGGGATTGTGCCGAGGCTTTAATCAAATTTTCTGTTTGGACATTTTAGTGGAAAGCCAGTTAGGATAGGGCTTAAAAGATATTATTTGTGAATTAAGACACAAATGGGCTTTTGGCCCAGTGGCAGAGTAGCGCCACTTAAAGAGCAGGGAGGTGGCGTCAGCTGAGGAGGACCAAGGTTCGAGTCACATTACCCACTTATTTTAAATGTTTTTGGCGTCAAAGGAGAGGAGAGTTAGGGGCGGCTAGGATGCTTGAAATTAGGAAGAATAATTTATGGATAATGTGGATAAAATGGTTGATAAAGTAACTGATAAAAGGAAGGAAGAGGTGGTGTTATCCATGTCACTTGCGATGAGAGATCAGATAATGATAAGGGAGAAAATTTAGGAATTATCTGCTGGTCACAGTGGTGGCCGAAATTCCAACACTGAGGGGGAGGAGGAATCGGTTTTAGTATGGCCAAGGGGTGCCAAAATTTCCCTGTTAATAGGTTGAGTTTTTGAGTGGTCAGAAGGGGTATTTTCGGCTTTTGTGTAGTAAGTGCCAAAATTTGGTTCAAGTGGGGGGGATATCTTTTTATTTTCGGCATTAGGGTTTTATTTCCCATTCTTTTCTCTAATTATACAAAAGCCGAAACCCCTAATCCTATTCTCTAATCTCCACTTTTATGCAAAAGCCGAAATTCCATTGTTTTCTCAGCTTTCATCTCCATAGTTGAATTCCCTTGTCTATTCCCTTCTCTTTGCCGATTTCTTCATCAAAGCCGAATCTTCATAGATCTCTTGAGATCATCTTTTCTTTCTGATCTTCTCAAAAGTCGAAATTCCCTAGGAGTTGCCGAATTCTCTTTGTTAAGGTAAGTGCCGATTTCTTCTGTTCTTTTTTCTTCTCTTCCTGTTTTTGGAGGCCAAAGCCGAAAGGCTAGTTGGCGTGGTAAGATTACCCTTGGAGTAATGTTTTAATTGTTCTCGTGTTCTTATTTTGAGGCGACACATCGGGAATCGAAGTAGAACGTCTAGATCTAAAAGCCGGAAATCGCTAGTCTGTAAACTCTATCTCTTTTGGGATTTCAAGGTAAGGGATTCTCGTTAGATTTCACTAGGTTCGTTTACCGTAATTGTGATTGTAACCTTATGATATGGATTAACAACCATATGTTGTGATGGTAGCAACTGATAAGGTCTTTTGATGGAATCACATGTCGATCAGGCGAAGGGGGGATTGGACCCAATCCCTAAGTTTAAGAAATGAGCGGTGTCAGTAGTACGGAATTGGCCACCGGGTTGTAGACCGGCGTCAGAACAAAAATTTAGACAGTTAGTAGTCGTATCGGCTCCTGATAGTGTCGACATAGAAGGTCTCGTCTTGACTATAATCAGGTGTGTAGATCTCTAACACACTAATTTATCTGTACTATATATGTTATGGGCTAAAAGCTGGAAAAAGGCTGTATGGACAGTCGTATTATCCGAGAAGGGTAAGCAAGGGATGCCAGGTACGTAATAATAGAAACTTCTCTATGTGTATCGATGTATATGATAGTCTGTGATCTTTTAGGTAGTATATTGTTTTGATTCTGCATGGATGTATGCATGGGATGGGGTTATTATGATGAAGGGGAAGAGCATGTTTATAGGTCACTTGGTGATCGGTGGTTAAACTACGAATTGTAACGTTAGGTCACAATAGTGATTGGTGGCTAAGCCATGTTAAATTTATTCCGAATTAACAGGAATAGGCAGCATGACTGTTGATTTGGTGTGTAGCGGTTGGTGGGTTGATTGTAGAAATCCCCGAGGTGTGATGGTGGGTACGGGCTGGTGTGTAGAGGATGGACTTTTAGGTTGGGTTGGGCCATGTAACATGTGAATATTTTGTTGCCATTGTGTATGGGCCAAGGCCCAATGTGTTTGTGGGCCTCAAGCCTTTTATGTGTTTTCGGGATTTGCACACTGAGTCTTGGTGACTCACTCTATATTTTCCTAAACCTTTCAGGTGAGCAGTAGATCGTGGATATGGGAGCCGAGGCAGACTCGAGGGGCCATCAAGTATTTTATTTTCATAAACAATTTTCGATTTTTCTTTAAGTTTTAATTTTGGGACTATTTATGTAATAAGGCCTCCATAGCTTAGGTTATCAATTTATATTTAATGATGTTTACATTTACAAATTTATGTTCAAAGACTTATTTATAAGAAGAAATAAAATGGGATTTTCAAACAAGTTTTAAAAAAAAAACCCACAAAGGTTTTCTGCAAATAACACTTATTTAATGAATACCTTCATAAACAAACCGAGATTTCAAATCCCTTCAAATCAAAGTTTTAACATTTAACCCGTACCATACCAGATCTGGTCGTGGCGTTTGGGCCGGGTTTGGGGTGTTACACTTATGTTTTGGTTACATGGCATGTATAGGATTATGGTCATTTTGATATGTAGTTTGGTAGTGAGTTTTGCCATTTAGTTGGCGTGTAAATGTTTATGTTTTGGTTTGTATATATAGCCATGAGTGATGGCTTATTTTGGTTTATTTTGGCAAATATGGTGATGTATAAATATATGTTAATGCTCTTTGGTGATGAGTTTTATATTTGCTATTTGCATGCTTAGATGAGATATGGCAGTGAAGGTATCGAATGGTGAAGAGTTTGATATTGATATGTTTGTGGTTTTAAGAAAAGAAATGCTTAGATGGAATTGTGCATATAAATGCTTTGTGAATGTGAAATTGGTTTGATTTGAATGAGTAAAACATGATATTATAAGCATGTTAGTTGTTGGTATTGAAATGGCTTGTTTTAGTCTTGGTTGTGGTTGTATTGGATGCTTATATATGCTATGATTTGTGCCATTTGGGTTGTGTAGGTGTGAACAAGTTTAGGGTGGCAATATGGCTTGGTAAATAGCCTATTTTTGTCCACACGGGCAGAGACACGGACGTGTGTCTCAGCCGTGTGCGACGTACGATTGGATTACACGGCCGTGTATCCCCTGGTGTTGAAATAGAAATCAAGTTAGTATGCTCCACATGGCCTCACACACGGGCGTGTGGCTTGGCCGTGTGGAATAAGTCAGTATACCCTATAGGTTTGGCATGACCTAGCACACGGCCTGACACACGGGCATGTATGGCCATTTTTAGGGCACAGGGGCTAGCCACACAGACGTGTGTGTTGGCCGTGTGACCCAAGTCAGAGAGTTACACGGGGTCGGACACGGGCTGGGACACGACCATGTGCTCCCATTTCGAATGTCCACATGGCCTGTGACATAGGTGTGTCATTGGCCGTGTGAGACACACGGCCAAGCCACACGAGCATCTGTCCCCTGTTTTTAAGAAAATTTTCTAAGTGTTTGAAAAGTTTCCAAAGTTATCGGTTTAGTCTCGAACCACATCGAATGCATATTTAGGGCGTCATAGGCTCGTATTAGGGATGATATGAATGTTGTTGATTGATTTTTGAATTAAATTTGATAAAGTATGTGAAATTGTTTATTATGTTCAGCAATGCTCCGTAACCCTATTCTGGCGTTGAATAGGGTGAGGGGTGTTACATTTCACCCCATCCGTGCATGTATCATTCCCCATTTCCTCGAAAAGATTCGTCCTCAAACCTTATCTTTGATCGAATCTTGGTTTGATTTGCTTGACCTTTGTCATTATTCTTGGGCCTTGAGGTAGTGTGAGCCCATCACATCCATGGGTCTGAAATTGGGCCTTGAGACTCGCATCATTCCCCCTTAAACATTCACATTGTCCCTAAAACGAGCCCACAATGCCTTAAACGTACATTCAGGGTGGTTTGGGACTAAACCAAGAACTTAGGAAGTTTTTACAAAACTTAGAAAATTTTTCAAACTACAGGGGACACACGCCTGTATGGCCTGGTGTCTCACATAGCCAAAGACACGACCGTGTCATAGGCTATGTGGACAATCGAAATGAGATCACATGGCTGTGTCTCAGCCCATATCCAACCCCGTGTAACTCCCTGACTTGGGTCACACGGCCAAGACACACCCCTGTGTGCTAGGCTGTGTGGAGCATACTGACTTGATTTTTAATTCAACACCAGGGGGCACACGACCATATAACATAACCATGTGTCACACACGGGTGGGACACACGCCCGTGTCTCTGCCTGTGTGGACAAAAATAAGCTATTTACCAAGCCATTTTGCCACCCAATTTGCATGTACCTACACCAAACTCAAATGGCACAATTCATGGTATAAAAATAGGCATTCTAACCACCTCAACCAAACATAATTCATACCGTTTCAATATCAACCAATTCAAAACACACCAATACAACAATATACCATTCAATTCCATACCAAAATTCCTAATCTCAAATTATCAATATGAACACTTCTAATTTTGCATCATTTAGCCTAATCTCATATACATACCAAATTCATTTCTCAACATTTAGTACCCCTAATTACCAAATACTAACTAACATCATATATCCATAATCAAGAACATAATAAGAGCTATATGCACAAATATATACACAATCAAACCAACCAAGTTAAGACAACTTTCATGGCTATATACAAAACCAAACTCTTACTATTTACAAGCCATTTAAAATGACTAAATTCATTAACAACACATATACCAAAATGATCAAACTCCTATACATGCCATATACTCAGAATATTTAAGTTCAAAAGTACTAAAGTGATAGTAGGATAGTGTGATGAAATCTCCGACGGTCCCCGAATTCGAGGTAGCTTGATTTCACTATAAAACACGGAAAAATAAACAATATAAGCTATAAAGCTTAGTAAGTTCGTATAATAATAAAATCAATTAACCACAAATACACAATTCAATCAATTGAGTATATCAACATATAATTCATATTAGCTAACAAACCCTTCAGATATTCAATCATAAGATTTGATTTAAAATTCACAGTTTTCTTCAATTCAAAGTTCATACGGTTCGCATACATACTTGTACTATATCGTATCAAACTTATACTCAACCACATCTCTGACATATATACCCATTAAACAATTCAGAATACTATTGGATACTTGGGAAACTCGCACCCTAAGTGCCACATACATAGCCAAAGCTATCTCACTCTTGTATCACATACAATGCTCACACTAGAGCTACCAATGGGTCTGCTCACACAAGTTGACAGTCATGACGAAGCTACACGGTGCTGCTCACACAAGCTGACGAGTATCTACAACACATGCCGGATGCTCAGCCACCGGTAGGACATACGGACCAGCACCCAAATCACATAACCCCTAATGACATGTCATTCGTATCATAATCTATTCCTAAGGTTCAATCGGGATTTCTCACTTGCCGAATTGTAATCGAATATGTACGCAATGTCGTATTCACAATTTAGGCATTATCAAAGAATTTAAAACACAATTATAATAATGTTTAATACATACAAACTTACCTCGAATGTGAAAACGGCGAATTAAGTCGATTAGTCCAAAACCTTATTCTTTCCTCGATCTAAATCCGTATTTCGCCTTTTTTGATCTAAATATAATCAAAATTAACTTGTTTAATAATCTATCTATTCAATTTAGTCCAAAATACATATTAAGGCAAATTTACACTTTTGCCCCTAACATTTCAACATTTTTACAATCTAGTCCTTAATTCATAAAATCACAAATTCATACAATTCTACCAAAACCCATGCTAGCCAAATTTCAATTAGGTCCCTATCAGCCCATATTTTCTATTTATTTTACAATTTAACCACAAAATTTACACATTTCACAATTTGACCCCTAATTGACAATTTTGTCAAAAAATCACTTTATAAATATTGTTTATCTAACATCAAGCATGCATTTTCTATCATTAAACACCAAAATACCCATATATTCATCAATGGAAAAACCCTAAACCTTTAACAATTTTGCAAAATAGTCCCTGGGCTAGCTAGATTAAGCTACAACGATATCAAAAACATAGAAATAATTAAAAAAGGGGCAAAAATTGTACCTAATTGAGCATAAATGACATGGCCGAATATCAAGCCCTAAAAATGGCTTTTCTTCTTGTTAAGAATCGGCTAAGGAAGATGATAACCTTAAAATTTTGGTTTTTTTTTTGTTTTATTTATTTTAGTTTAATAACCAAATACCTATTTAACCTTAATTATAAACTATTAAAAACACTTAATACATGTCCATAAAAGTCCACTAACATTAACAATGGTATATTTACCACATAAGGACCTTTACTTTAATATTCCATAGCTATTAGACACCTTTAACTAATAGAACATAGATTTTACATGTTACGCGATTTAGTCCTTTTTTTCAAATTAAGCAGTCAAATAATAAAATTTCTTAACAAAAATTTCACACCATTATATTATCATACTGTAGACATTAAAATAATAATAAAATAATTATTTTGACTTTGGATTTGTGGTCTCGAAACCACTATTTTGATTTGACTAAAAACGGGCTGTTACATTATAGGTCATTTAACCCAACTCAAAATCAAGTCCTATACATGATATAATACCTCATATAATCAAGTATACACACTTACTTAAATTACCAAGTTAAACATATATGCATATCTTATCAAATATGCTAACTTAATTCAATCATCAATATGCCAATATAATTTCTATAAATCAACAATTTCAAACACATACCAAACATATCCATTACAAGCCATTCCAATGAATAGTTACAAATAAAGCATTTATATACTGATATTGGCCAGTTAACTTATACATGCCATTATAACCATTATTGATTTACCATATATGTAACACCCCAAACCCGGCCTAGAAGTTAGGCCCGAATCTGGCATGTTACATTGAAGGAATGTTGAAAAGCTAAGTGATTGTTTAGAAAACTTGCTTGTTGAAAGTGTTGCGCCTCTTTTGAAAACTCTGAGTTTCGATATTTATTATCAAAAACCCCGATTTACTTAGTGTCTCTTTTATGAAGTTGTTATTAGCTTGAAAACTTCCTTTGTTAAGAAAATCGAATTTGAATATTTGCAAAAACATGATATTTTGGAAAACAGTTATTAATGTTATAAGAAAACCTCGTATTTATAAGTTTAACAGTTATAATTGAAAACTTAAAGAAAATAAACCAATGGCCTTATTACAAAATATTATCACAAACTAAATACTCTTAAAAATAAGGTAAAAACTGAATTTACTAAGGTTTGTGAGAAGTCTCCGATGTATGGCCACCACTGAGTCCTCCACGGCTCCAAATCCTCTATCGCTGTGAAATACCTGCTAGATTAAAGGAAAAGGGGTGACTTACAAGAACTCAGTGTGTAATCTCCTAAACCAGCATTAATTGGGCCCGAGCGCATAAGGCATCAATCTGGGCCTAAGCCCTAAAATCATGAAAGTGCAAATGAAGTAGTGCAACCCAACCCAATCCAACCAATACACCCCCGACCAGCCAATCACACCTGTGGGGATCAAGTCAACCCACCCCGCCAATCACACCAATACTGCAGCCAAGCTGCTAATTACAGAATATCTGCGGCTGAGCCACCAGAGTCATATTTATGTATATATATATATATATTATGGCTATGCCACCAGCGACGGTAATATAATCGGCACACAGCCTTGGGTAAATATGATCGACACAGAGTCATTGATTCATATGTTAGGCACATAGCCACGGGTAAATATGCTTGGCACAAAGCCATAATCATGATGGCACAGAGTCATAATCACGATGGCACAGAGCCATATTTAGTTTGGCACAGAGCCATAATCACGATGGCACAGAGCCATATTTAGGTTGGCACAGAGCCATTATCAGATTAAAATAGTATGTGGCAGAGCCACCAGGCTACACTGCTCTTCAATCATTATCCCGCCCCATGCAACATGATAAGATGCAATATATCCATGTATAAAAATGTAAATAAAAATCATACATACAACAGTGTAAATAAAGCAGATACATGACAACCAGCATAATCAAGGGTAAAACAGTAATTTACCCTCTAGGGGTATTTCGATAAATTATCCTCTAGGGGTATTTTGGTAATTTTCCAACCTAGGGGTGTTTTGGTAATTTCGCAACCTAGAGGTATTTCGGTAATTTCGCAACCCAGGGGTATTTCGGTAATTTCGCAACCCAGGGCTATTTCGATAATTTACTCTCCAGGGATATTTTAGTAATTTCACAACCCAAGGGCATTTCGATAATTTACCCTCCAGGGGTATTTCGGTAATTTTACCCACTAAGGGTAATTCGATAATTTTAGTCAGCTAACGACCTTTCCGGAGGCCTACTGTCGCTTCGAGCGACGTAAATACCCTTTTTGATCGAAACGACGCAATTGGGCCTAAAGCCCGATTTCTGCCCAAGCGGGCCCACACACTCGTGTGGTCCATTCAGCCCATTTCCTAGCCACAGATATGAGATTCACATTGACTAGTCCAATATCTACTACACAAACATACAACTTATTCATATGGGCCCGCGGGCCCATTAGGCCCACTTCAGCCCAGCATGGTCCAAGTAGCCTCAACCCACAAGAATACTCATGGTAGCCTCGACTATCACGTCGAAGCTCCCACGTGAGCTTGCACGCTCGTGTGGCTACCATCGCCGTGTGACCGATATTTCGGCATTTGCTGCTCTACATCTAGAGTTTAAATCCAACTCAAACTCTGGCCGTCCAATCCGCAAAATAAATACTCCCTTGCTTGTCATGAGATTCGAACTCAGGCTCTCTTGTAGCATAATCCACGCCGCTAGCCACTAGGCCACAAGCTCCTCTTGTGTCTAAAAACATGCCCAACTAAAGCTAAGTGTATGGCTAATGTCTAAATCCACTTAAAAAAATAATCTAAAAGAAATACAAGTGCTACCAACTTGAACCTTGGACCTCCTTCCTTCCCTGTGGCGTCACTCCCTTGCTCCCTAAGTGGCGTCACTTTGCCACTACACCACACCTCCACTTGCGTCATTTTTCTCCACATTTTATTCTTAAAGCCTACCTACTGACTTCTAGGGTTTTACTCACCTAAAACCAAAATTTTCCCAAAGCCAAAGTTTGATCCCGGGACTTCATAGAAGCCCTCTGACCTTCCAAAATCACTCACCTAATAGGTCCAACTTGCATTAAAGCCGTTCTCTTATTCTCAAAAAATTTAACGCCCAAGGCCCAATGGGCCCAATTCTACTAGGCCCAAATTCGGGGCGTTACAATATATATACCGAAATGGGCTGATGGATAGTGTAAGTGATCTCCGCCAAGCTTCCAACCCAACGCGTCTCCGGATTACTATAAAATAGGGGAAAATAAAACAGAGTAAACATGAAATGCTTAGTAAGTTCGTATAACATGGTAATTAACTTACCACTAATTTAAATTCAATATAAACACACAAGGCACATTCAATCAACTTGATCACGAGCCCGAACACATTTCCTCATCACCCTTGTTAGTCATATGCCATATAAATATTAAGAAACATGTATGGGCTCAACAATAATTAGATTTCTGTGTACATATACTTTCCACATCATGTATTCATATAACATGTACAAATCATATCCTTGTATGTCAAGTACATTTTCATAATAATTCCTCTCGAATTCAGATTATTTCATGTCAGAACTTTGCCCATTAAATCATTTGGAATGTTAGTGTCATACGGTAATACACTCAAGGTGTACAAATTTATAATCATGGATGAACATATTCATCAAACAAATTCCATGTTCATATATTATCATCTCATATTTCCATATATCATGTATCATCATTTTCATGTATTTCTGGCAGATACATGTGTTAATTCATTTCATGTTCATATTTTCTCATGTCAGGATTTTTCCCGTTGAATCATTGAAAACATCGATGGATACACATGTAGTACACTAGAGCTGTACAAATCAAAAATCTGTTAATTCATATTTATGAGTGCTCTTTAAAGCACATAATTTAGAAATCCTTTATCAAGCCATATAATAGGATGCTCACAAAGAGCCTATCAGGAAGCTCATAAGAGCCATAATCAAGAAGTTCACAAAGAACTTTTAATCGAGAAGCTCATGAAGAGCATTTAATCAGGAGCTCCGGATAGCCATATATTGGGAAGTTCAAGCGAGCCATATCAGGACGCTCACAAAGAGCTGTGTTTGTGTCTGCAACATATGCAAGATCACAAACAATCATGCAACACCCCTAACCTGCATCCGTCATTGGAATAGGGTTACAGAGCATTACCAGACTTATTTCTTTAACAATCTTACAATTTGAATACAATTCTCATACCAATTAAAAACCATTCAAATACATACATATAATCGTTAAAACAAGCCCTCGAGGGCCCAAAACAAGCATTAGAAGTGGTTCGGGACTAAACCAAGAACTCAAGGAAATTTTGGAAAAACATTGAAAATTTTCAAAGTACAGGGGACACACGCCCGTGTGGCCAGGCCCTGTGTCTGACATGGCCAAGAGACACGCCCGTGTGGACATTTGAAATGGGATCACATGGCCGTGTCCCCGCCCGTGTCTGACCCCATGTAACTCTGACATGGGTCACACGGCCAGACCACACACCCGTGTGTCAGGCCGTGTACCCTTCGAAATGGCCTCACACACCCGTTTGCCAGGCCGTTTGCTTGGCTGTGTGAAAACTGGAGGGTATACTGACTTGTGCCACACGGCCAAGTAACACGCCCGTGTGCTAGGCCGTGTGAAGCTACTGACTTGGTTTCTAAAGAAATATCAGGGGACACACTGTAACACCCTTAACCCGTATCCGTAGTCGAAATAGGGTTACGAAGCATTTCTAGACTTATCTCTTAAACAATCATATATTTCTCCTATTCAAACAAAAATTCAAGCACATTCATATAGTCACTAATACAAGCCCTCGAGGCCTAAAACAAGCATTCGAAGTGGTTTGGGACTAAACTTAAAACTCAAAGAAATTTTGGGAAAACAGAGAAAATTTTTAAAGTACAGGGGACACACGCCCTTGCGGCTAGGCCGTGTGTCTCACACGGCCAAGAGACACGCCCGTGTCACAAGCCATGTGGACATTCGAAATAGGATCACATGGCCGTGTCCCAGCCCGTGTTCGACCCCATGTAACTCTCTAACTTGGGTCACATGGCCAACCACATGCCCATGTGACCAGCCTGTGTACCTTTTGAAATGGCCTCACACGCCCGTGTGCCCGGCCGTGTGCTAGGCCGTGTGAAAACTGGAGGGTATACTGACTTATGCCACATGCCCATGTGCTAGGCTCTGTGAAACTACTGACTTGGTTTTTTAATTAAGTATCAGGGGATACACGATCGTGTCACCTAATCGTGCGTCATACACAGATGAGACCCACGCTTGTGTGGACAAAAATATGCTATTTTTCAAGCCATTTTTCTCACCCAAATTTGCATCAACCTAAATACATCCAATAGCATATGACCCTAACATCAATAAGCATTCAAATCAATCACAACCAAGTCCAAATCATCCTATAGTGTGATTGATGCCTCTGACGTCTGTTGATCCCCGAGCTAGCTTGGCGATACTATAAGAAAATAGAAAAGAGAGGGAGTAAGCATAAAGCTTAGTAAGTCACATGTAAATAACTAACAATAATTACCATGCATTATATACTCATAACATATTATAAACTTGCACATAATTCTCAAATAATTAAAGGCATAACTTACTCATTTTCATCCTTACTAATCATACAACATAATTCGAGCTTATTTCTCATGAATTTCATGTAGGTACCTGTATCACTTACAACATACTCATAACTTTTCTCACTTTTGACACAAGCTTTAAATTACCCATTGAACCAGTTGGAATACCAAAGGATACCCGAAAAGCCTCACACAAGAGGGTATGATGCCGATGCCATGTCCTAGACATGGTTTTGCACTGGCTCACATATCGAGGCTAATGCCATGTTCCAAACATGGTCTTACACTGGCTCTCATATTGATGCCGATGCCATGTCCTAGAAATGGTCTTACACTGGCCCTCATATCAATGCCGATGCCATGTCTCAGACATGGTCTTACACTGGCTCTCATATCAATGCCAATGCCATGTCCCAGACATGGTCTTACACCAGCACACTTATCACCCAAATGTAATGGCATGGATATCCAATCTACTCCTAAGGTTCAACCATGTAACATCCTAGAATTAGGGGTTCTACTTTTTGCACTATTTCTTGTATTTGGCTAGTTATGCTTGTTGTTTTTGTGTGTTTGGGAGTTTTGAGAAGGCTCTGGTTCAAGTTAGAGCCTTGGTAAAATTTTCGTTTTTGGACATAAGGGGGAAGAGCTAGGGGAAGTAGGCTTTAAGGATATTCATTTGTGTTTGATGACACAAGGAGGCAAGTGGCATGGTGGTGTGGCATCACAAGGGAGAACAAGGAGGAGAGGGGTTCAAATCTCATCTGTTACAGTGTGGAGCCTTATTTTTTTTTTATGCTCAAGTAGAGGACGAGTTGGCATTCGGCTGGGACTCTTCAAAGGTGGTTGTTGAATGGGTCAAATGCATTCAAATGGATGGGCAAGAGAGCTTGGAGAAGTTTGAATTGGTCAAACCAATTTGAAAGGGTGATGAGGAGTATTTGGTGGAGCAAAACAAGGGATTTGGTGGGTGGTAGAGGTGTTGGCCGAATGAGGGAAGGTGTGTAGGGGAGCATTTTGGTTTAGCTAGTAAAAGTGGGTGCTGAAATTCACTTTAGTCTTAGGCTTTTCCATCTTGGTATTTTCGGTGATAGGTGGTGAGTGTGTGCCGAATTTATGCAAAAGTCTTTGGAATTCTTTTTTTTTTCTCTTTCGGGTTTCCTACTCCTCTTTGTGCCGAAACTTTCAACCCTATTCTCTTCATCTCTTCTTGCTTCTCTGATATTAGCTGAAACTAGAGTGACCACTTGGGCATTTCTTTCCCCTTCATTCTTTCTCTCTAACTGTTTTCTCTCTTATTCTCTCATAGCCGAAACCTGTTGTCCATTTATCCCTTAGGCCGAACCTCTTTAGTTCATTCCCTACCATTAGTACTATCACCATAATCAAACCTCCCTTGTTACCCCATTCTAAATCGACTTCTCCCTTGTGTGTTCTTCACTAGCCGAATCCCATTTGCCTTTTTCTTCACTTTTCTTTTCATTTCTCTTTTTTTTCTTTTGAGCCGAAACCTTGTGGACATTTGCTGCTTGTGCCGAAACTTCTTGGCCTCCATTCAGTCTCTCTCGGTTGAAGGTAACAAACTTTTCTATATTCTTATTATCTCCTTACTTCTTCTAAGGAAACCAACCACTCATTTATTGATCACAAACCGAAATTGGTTTCCCTTCTGAAGTTGGTTACTCCATCTTTTGTAACCCGTTTCTTTCATCATTTGTTATTTAGCCGAACCCCAAGAATCAAAGGGCTAGTTGGTTTCCGAAGGTCTCCTCTTCAAACGGTTTCTATTTATGCAAGGTAAGGGAAACTCTTTCGGTCCTTTCTCTATCTTTCAGTCCTTTCTCTATCTTTTGGTCTTGGATGGGCATAGCTGAAATGGTTATTTTGTTCTTAATGTTAGTTCGTGGCTAATCTATTCTATTCTCCTTTTAAAGTGGAATGTTCGCATCTGATTAGAATCTATAGCCAAGTCAATCTGAGTTCAGTTTATTCTTTGACCAAGGTAAGGAGGTTCTCTTAATTTCGATTTATCTATTTCCTTTTCTCTTTCGTTGCCTTAACCCAATCTCTTTGTTAGACAACCATCGTTTCTCTCCGAGTACTGATCAAGGTTCTCTTCATCTATGCGAGTGCTAGTCAAACTAAGGAGGGGGTGGACTCGTAGTCTCTACTCCTAAGTTCAAACGACGTGCTGTATTGGCGGTTCGAGACTTTCTGCCGAGTTGTGGTAGGGAGCCGACATCAGTTTGGGATAGGCAAATTGCTGTTATTTCCGCTACTGAGAGTGTTGACGATCTAGAGTGTTTAGTTATTCGCGTAATCAGGTGTATAATGCTTACACCTTCATTTATTATTTTGCATTAATGATTGTGTTGGCTGAAAGCCGAAACGACTGTATAGACAGTTGAGATATCCTTGTGGGTAAGGTTGGAGACACCAGGTAAGTATCTTTATGATTCTGTCTTTCTAATAACATAGCCTAAATATATGTATGATTTGATTAACTGTTGTACATTGGAGATATGATTGCATTCATCACAATATGATAATATGTTGCATGGGCTTTGGGATATGATTGAAAGGGGAAGTGTAATTCAGTGACTCTGTCACAGTGGTTTGGTACCACTTACACATACATCAGTGACTATGTCACATTATTTTAGTGGTCTGGAACCACAGTGGTTTGGTACCACAGTGGCTTGGTGCCACAGGTGTTCGGCTGGTTCA
The DNA here is from genome assembly GCA_005393395.2 of Gossypium australe. NCBI lineage: Eukaryota > Viridiplantae > Streptophyta > Magnoliopsida > Malvales > Malvaceae > Gossypium > Gossypium australe. The sequence goes on along the minus strand of CM016622.1, from coordinate 40,802,143 downwards.
GGTGATGTAGAGGATGGAATATTAGGTTGGGCTGGGCTGCATTGCATACACTTTTGAATATGCCATGTTGTGAGGGCTAGGGCGCAATGTGCTTCTGTGGGCTTAAGCCCAGATTGCGTTCGTAAGGGGAATTACACACTGAGTCTTGGTGACTCACCCCTCTGCTTAATTTTACAGGTAATCCTTAGTTCGAGGATTTGGAGCCGAGCAGGACTCTTAGGTGGCCATGCATTACTTCTGCCGTAAACTCCATTTTCTTTATTTGAACTTATTTTAAATTTGGGATTTTTTGTTATGTAACAAGGCCTCCGAAAATTTTTATTTAGGTTCTTGATTTAATGCGGTTAAGGCTATATTATGAAATGCTAAACACATAATTTTCCTAAAAATAAAAATAATCGTTTTCCAAAATATTAACAAGCGAATGACAAGTCGTTTAGTACTTAAATTCAGAAATTCACTTAAAACTAGAAACACTGTTTTCAAAATATCACGTTCCGGAATACCACTTGTTTTCGATTTTCGTATCACAGAACCTATTTTCGATTGTTAAGATTGGTCATAAAAAAATTTGCAAGGAAGCTCTATAACTCACTTTAAAGTTCAAAATGTTAACACAACTCGAAGAATGTTTTTCTTAAAATTTCAAGTTCTTTAAAACAACCTTTCCATGTGACATACCAGATCCGGTTGTAACGTTTAGGCCGGGTTTGGGGTGTTACAATTATGGTATCAGAGCCTGGTTGCAAAACTCGGCTGTGGAATGGGTTCAAAAACGTTTTTAAAGTTGGTTTGAAATATGGTTTAGAAAAATATATGTTTTCTGGAAGTATGGCACCAGAGTCACCAGCACCAAATCCATACGATAAGTCTTCTGACTATTGGTTGATTTGTATGAAAAGATTATGTTGTGTTGTGATTGCTAGTGCTAAGAGATTCAATTTGAGAGATTGAGACCTTTAGAAATATGTTATTGCGAAAAACTACTTCTAATTCTATTTTCATAAGCTATCCGGTAATAAACAGTGAAAGATATGCTAATTCATAAAATTTTAATCCGATTAAGTCGATTCTGTAACCATGAGCGTTAGAGGACAAGGACGTGGTATACACGGCCGAGGTAGAGGCTGGGGTGTTGAGGCTGGACCCTCAGAATCAGGGCATGGGCTGGAAGGTGAAGTGCCAGCATCACCAGTAGCAGAAGCGGGGTCTCAAGACCCATTTAGAGGGGACGATGCTTTGTCCTACGCTATGTTACGTGTTTTGGAGCGGGTTGCTGGAGGGTGTTGGGTTAGAAATAGAGGATGCTGTAGGTGTGGATCTATGGATCATCGGATAAGGGATTGTCCACAAGAGCCAGACGGGGCACGGTCAGTAGGTCAGAGGTATGCACAGTCCGGAAGAGGTGGGCAGCAGCCACCGAGAGGTCGTGGTCCGGTAAGAGGAGGAAGTGGAGTTGGTCGAGGGCGTGGAGCACCGGGCAGTGGTGCTGGTAATATAGATGTGAGATAGCCAGGGATGGTTTATGCAGTTAGACGTCGAGAGGATGGCGATGCACCGGACGTCATAACCGGTACGTTCCTTATTTTTGGTGTGCCCTTTACAGCTTTGATAGATATTGGGTCTACACATTCATATGTTGCTAGTACTGTGTCTGGAACTTTAAATATAGAATTTGACGTTGCTTCTAGAGAGATGACTGTGTTTAGCCCTTTAGGACAATCTGTAGTGGTGAACAAACTATTTAGGAGTGTGCCTTTAGAAGTGCAAGGGATTGTTTTCCCGGATGATTTGATGGAATTGTTGTTCGGCGAGTTTAACTTTATTTTAGGCATGGACTGGTTAGTTAAGTATCAAGCAAACTTGGATTGTGCTGCTAAGCGCATGATATTGAAGACTAGCGAGGATAAGGAGGTGCTGGTGTTAGGTGAGGGAAGGAATTATCTGTCCAATGTGGTATCTGCATTAAAGGCTGAAAGGATGGTGCGAAAAGGGTGTGAGGCGTTCTTAGCTTTCATCAGTGCTTTGGAGGCGAAGGAATTGTCTGTAAGGAATGTTAGAACTGTGAAAGAGTACTTGGATGTCTTTCCATAAGAGCTTCCAGGGTTACCTCTGGATCGCGAGGTGGAGTTCGACATTGATCTACTTCTGGGAACGACTCCGGTGTCCATCGCTCCATATAGGATGGCACCGAAGGAGCTGGTAGAACTTAAAGCTCAGATTCAGGAACTGTTGGACCGTGGTTTTATCCGACCTAGTCTGTCACCATGGGGAGTTCCGGTGTTGTATGTTAAGAAAAAGGACGGGTCGATGCGGATGTGCATTGACTACAGGCAATTGAACAAGTTAACGATTAAGAACAAATACCCGTTGCCAAGGATTGACGACCTGTTCGATCAGCTGCCAGGTGCTTCGATCTTCTCGAAGATAGACTTGAGGTCAGGGTATCATCAGTTAAAGGTCAAGGAGACGGATATTCATAAAACTGCTTTTCGAACTTGTTATGGTCACTACGAGTTCTTAGTGATGCCGTTCGGATTGACAAATGCACCTGGTACATTTATGGATATGATGAACCGGGTATTCCAACCCTACCTGGATTGGTTTGTTGTAGTATTCATAGATGATATCTTGGTATATTCAAGGACGGAAGAGGAGCATGATTCGCATATTCGGATAGTTCTGCAGATTTTGAGAGAAAAGCAATTGTATGCCAAATTCAGCAAGTGCGAATTTTGGTTGAGGGAAGTTACCTTTTCGGGGTATGTTGTGTCTGCCGAGGGGATTAGGGTTGACCCCCGAAAGATTGAAGCTATTTTGGATTGGAAACTAGTGAAGTCAGTAGCAGAAATTCGAAGTTTTCTTGGGTTAGCTGGGTACTATAAAAGGTTCATTGAGGGATTTTTGTTGATTGTTGCCCCATTAACCAAGTTATTACGGAAAGGGATACCGTTTGTATGGACTGATAAGCAGCAGGAAAGCTTTGAGAAGCTAAAGAGGATCTTGACTGAGACACCAGTGTTGATTCAGCCTGAGGCTGGAAAGGAGTTCGTCGTTTATTGTGATGCATCACACACAGGGTTAAGATGTGTGTTAATGCAAGAAGGGAAGGTAGTAGTGTATGCGTCTCGCAGTTAAGACCACATGAAGTGAATTATCCCACTCATGATTTGGAGTTAGCTGCGGTAGTGTTCGCCCTGAAGATTTGGAGACACTACTTGTATGGAGAAAAGTCAATTATCTACACCGATCGTAAGAGCCTGAAATATCTCCTTACCCAGAAGGAGTTGAATTTAAGGCAGCAGAGGTGGATTGAATTGTTGAAAGACTATGACTGCTCAATCGAGTATCACCGGGGTAAAGCTAATGTGGTGGCGGATGCGTTGAGCCGTAAGGTAATATCAAATTTGAGCGCAATGTGTGCCCATCTCATTTTATATGAAGATGGAAGCTTGTTAGCCGAGCTTCAAGTGAAGCCTTCATGGGTAAGTCAGATTAAGGAGATGCAGTTGTTAGATAAAATGTTAAGTTCTCGACTTCAGCAAGTGGAAGGGGGAGAAACATAAAATTTTGGTCTAAACAGGGATGGAGTATTATGCTTTCGTGGAAAGGTTTGTATGCCCAAGGACTCCGAGTTAAGATAGATGATTTTGCGGGAGGCGCATAGTAGCCCATACACTATGCATCCCGGTGGGAGTAAGATGTATCGAGATTTGCGTGAACAATTTTGGTGGCCAGGTCTGAAGCAAGAAGTTACTGAGTTTGTGTGTAAATGTTTGACGTGTCAACAGGTGAAGGCAGAACATCAGTTGCCTTTGGGGTTACTGTAACCAGTGAAGATTCCACTTTGGAAGTGGGAGAGGATAACAATGGACTTTGTTAGTGGGCTGCCCCTAACGCCTACTAAGAAAGATTCAGTGTGGGTGGTTGTCGATCGGTTAACGAAGTTTGCTCACTTCATACCGGTTCGTACGGATTATTCGTTACAGAAGTTGACCAAGCTGTATGTGGCGAAAATTGTGAGATTGCACGGGGTACCAGTGTCTATCATATCAGAAAGGGACCCTAGGTTTACATCGTGATTCTAGAAGGCGTTGCACGAAGCTTTGGGTATGAGACTAGATTTTAGCACGGCGTTTCATCCACAGACTAATAGTCAGTCAGAGAGAGTAATTTAGATTCTGGAAGACATGTTGAGAGGTTGTGCAATCGACTTTAGAGGTAGTTGGAAGGATTTCTTACCGTTGGCAGAATTTGTGTACAACAATAGCTATCAATCCAGTATTCAGATGGCACCCTACGAAGCGTTGTATGGTCGTAAGTGTCGTACTCCTACCTACTGGATAGAATTGGGTGAGCGACAGTTGTTGGGTCCGAACTTGGTCTCAGAGACGGATGAAAAGGTTAAGTTGATTCGGGCTCGATTGAAGGAAGCTTTCGACAGGCAGAAATCATATGCAGATCTAAAGCGTAAGGAAATAGAGTTCTGAGTGGGTGATCGGGTTTTTTTGAAAGTTTCACAGTGGAAGAATGTTCTAAGATTTGGGCGGAAGGGCAAGTTTAGCCCCAGGTTTATTGGGCCTTATCGAGTGTTAAAACGTTTGGGACTAGTGGCTTATCAGCTTGAGTTACCCCTGGAGTTGAGTCAGATACATGATGTATTCCATGTTTCAATGTTGGGGCGCTATCGTTCGGATCCATCTCACATTCTGCTGGTGGAAGAAATTGAGGTAAGACCCGATCTGTCTTTTGAAGAAGAACCAGTGCAGATCTTAGATCGAGATGTCAAGGTATTGAGAAGGAAGTCGGTTCCTCTAGTCAAGGTGTTATGGCGTAATCACGATGCAGAGGAAACCACGTGGGAGCCAAAAGTTGTGATGCGACAGCATTACCCTCACCTCTTTTGATCAGGTAAATTTCAAGGCCGAAATTTCATTAAGGGGGTAGAACTGTAACATCCTAGAATTAGGGGTTCTGCTTTTTGCACTATTTCTTGCGTTTGGCTAGTTATGCTTGTTGTTTTGGTGTGTTTGAGAGTTTTGAGAAGGCTCGGCTTCAAGCCGGAGCCTTGGTAAAATTTTGGTTTTTGGACATAAGGGGGGAGAGCTAGGGGAAGTAGGCTTTAAGGATATTCATTTGTGTTTGATGACACAAGGAGGCAAGTGGCATGGTGGTGTGGCGTCACAAGGGGGAACAAGGAGGAGAAGGGTTTGAATCTCACCTGTTGCGGTGTGGAGCCTTATTTGTTTTGTGCTCAAGAAGAGGAAGAGGTGTCATTCGGCTGGGACACTCCAAAGGTGGTTGTTGAATGGGTCAAATGCATTCAAATAGATGGACAAGAGAGCTTAAAGAAGTTTAAATTGGTCAAACCAATTTGAAAGGGTGATGGAGAGTATTTGGTGGAGCAAAACAAGGGATTTGGTGGGTGCTAGAAGTTTTGGCTGAATGAGGGAAGGTGTGTAGGGGAGCATTTCGGTTTAACTAGTAGAGGTGGGTGCCGAAATTCTCTTTAGTCTTAGGCTTTTCCATCTTGGTATTTTCGATGATAGGTGGTGAGTGTGTGCCGAATTTATGCAAAAGTCTTTGGAATTCTTTCTTTTTTCTCTTTTGGGTTTCCTACTCCTCTTGTACCAAAACTTTCAGCCCTCTTCTCTTCATCTCTTCTTGCTTCTCTGATATTAGCAGAAACTAGAGTGACCACTTGGGCATTTCTTTCCCCTTCATTCTTTCTCTCTAACTGTTTTCTCTCTTATTTTCTCATAGCCGAAACCTATTGTTTATTTCTCCCTTAGGCTGAACCTCCTTAGTTCATTCCCTATCATTAGTACTATCACCACAATTGAACATCCCTTGTTACCCCATTCTAAATCGACTTCTCCCTTGTGTGTTCTTCACTAGCCGAATCCCACTTGCCTTTTTCTTCACTTTTCTATTTGTTTCTCTTTTGTTTTCTCTTGAGCCAAAACCTTGTGGACATTTTCTGCTTGTGTCGAAACTTCTTGGTCTCCATTCGATTTCTCTTGGTTAAAGGTAAATAACTTTTCTATATTCTTATTATGTCCTTACTTCTTCTAAGGAAACCGGCCACTCATTCGTTGATCACAAACCAAAATTGGTTTCCCTTCTGAAGTTGGTTACTCCATCTTTTGTAACAGGTTTCTTTCATCATTTGTTATTTAGCCGAACCTCGAGAATCAAAGGGCTAGTTGGTTTTCGAAGGTCTCCTCTTCAATCGGTTTTTGTTTATGCAAGGGAAGGGAAACTCTTTCAGTCCTTTCTCTATCTTTCGGTCTTAGATGGGCATAGTCAAAATGGCTATTTTGTTCTTAATGTTAGTTTGCGACTAATCTCTTCTATTCTCCTCTTAACGTGGCATGTTCGCATCGGATTAGAATCTATAGCCAAGTCGATCTGAGTTCGGTTCATTCTTTCACCAAGGTAAGGAGGTTCTCTTGATTTCGGTTTATCTATTTCCTTTTCTCTTTCATTGCCTTAACCCAATCTCTTTGTTAGACAACCACCGTTTCTCTCTGAGTACTGATCAAGGTTTTCTTCATGGATGCGAGTGCTAGTCAAACTAAGGAGGGGAGTGGACTCGTAGTCTTTGCTCCTAAGTTCGAACGATGTACTGTGTCGACAGTTTGAGACTTTCCGCCGGGTTGTGGTAGGGAGCTGACATCCGTTTGGGTTAGGCAAATCGCTGTTATTTCTGCTAGTGAGAGAGTCGACGATCTAGAGTGTTTAGTTCTTCGCGTAATCAGGTATATAATGCTCACACCTTCCTTTATTATTTTGCATTAAGGACTGTGTTGGCTAAAAGCCGAAACGACTGTATAGACAGTGGAGATACCCTTGTGGGTAAGGTTGGAGACACTAGGTAAGTATCTTTATGATTCTGTCTTCCGAATAACATAGCCTAAATATATGTATGATTTGATTATCTGTTGTACATAGGAGATATGATTGCATTCATCACAATATGATAATATGTTGCATGGGCTTTGGGATATGATTGAAAAGGGAAGTGTAATTCAGTGACTTTGTCACAATGGTTTGGTACCACATATACATACATCAGTGACTATGTCACATTATTTCACTGGTCTGGAACCACAGTGGTTTGGTACCACATTTATATATATCGCGACTCTGTCATAGTGGTTTGGTACCACAGTGGCTTGGTGCTATAGGTGTTTGGTTGGTTCAGGTGATGTAGAAGATGGAATACTAGGTTGGGCTGGGCTACATTGCATACACTCTTTAATATGCCATGTTGTGAGGGCTAGGGCCCAATGTGCTTCTGTGGGCTTAAGCCCAGATTGCATTCGTAAGGGGAATTACACACTGAGTCTTGGTGACTCACTCCCATGCTTAACTTTGCATGTAATCCTTAGTTTGAGTATTTGGAGCCGAGGAGGACTCTGAGGTGGCCATGCATTACTTCTGTCGTAAACTCCGTTTTCTTTATTTGAACTTATTTTAAATTTGGGATTTTTTTGTTGTGTAATAAGGCCTTCGGAAATTTTTATTTAGGTGCTTGATTTAATGCGGTTAATGCTATATTATGAAATGCTAAACACATAATTTTCCTAAAAATAAAAATAATCGTTTTCCAAAATATTAACAAACGAATGACAAGCAGTTTAATACTTAAATTCGGAAATTTACTTAAAACTACAAACACTATTTTCAAAATATAACATTTCGAAATACTTTTCAGTTTTCGTATCACGGAACCTGTTTTCAACTGTTAAGATTGTTCATAAAAAAATTTGCAAGGAAACCCTATAACTCACTTTAAAGTTCAAAATGTTAACACAACGGGAAGAATATTTTTCTTAAAATTTCAAGTTCTTTAAAACAACCTTTCCATGTGACATACCAGATCCGGTCGTAACGTTTAGGCCGGGTTTGGGGTGTTACAAATCGGGAGTGTTTACTTCATCATTTCTCATAATGCATATTCACAACAATAATCAAACACTTTATGCTATATCAATTGTTTAATGCATAATAACAATAGAGTTGTATTATTTACGTACAACTTACCTCGATATACAAAATATGGGTGACTAGTTCGATTTAGTCCATTAGCTTAGTTTTCCCTCGGTCTAAGTCCGGATCCCATTTTTTCTTGATCTATAATGATAAAATTTCACTCATTTAATCACCACATTAATCAAGACATTCCAAAATTCCTACTTTGGAAAATTTACCATTTTGCCCCTAGACTTTCACATAATTATGATTTTGCCCCTGAGCTCGTAAAATGATTTTCATCAAATTTCTTCACTACCCAATCCTAGTCGAACCTTTATTAAGCTTATAATAGCTCACAATTTCAGTTATTTCACACATTTACCACCTATTTTACAATATTTACAGAAAAGTCCATTTTAGGTGTTTTCATGAAAAATCCTTTCACAAAAGTTGTTAATTAAACAACCAAGTTTCATTTTCTTTCATAAAATTTCAGCTAGCAATATAAATGCTCTCATGGCAAGACCCTAGACTCTCAACCATTTTGCAAAATAGTCCCCTCATTTGCTAGATTAAGCTATAGGGGTCCCAAAAGTACAAAAATTATCAAGAATGACCATTAAAATCACTTACTTGCAAAGGTGAAGAGTTGCTTAAATTTCAAGCTTCTAAAACCCCTATTTTTGCTGATATTTTTGGTGGAGAGGAGGAAGATGAAAGGTGATATCTTTTTCTCTTTATTTTATTTTATTCTAGTCAAAATTTTCACCAAAACCTCACCTAACCTTTGACAATTTCATTTTTCTTGTCTTTATGACCGGCCATCACTCTTTTAAGGGCCTATTTTCACATTAAGGACCTCCAATTTAAGGTTCTATAGCTATTTAACACCTTTAGCTTGTAAAACAAAACTTTCGTACCTTATGCGATTTAGTCCTTTTTCGAAATTAAGAAAGTAATCACTAAAATTAATTCACTAAAATTTTCATGTACTCATATAATCATGATATAACACATAAAATAATATTAAAAATAATTTCTACGGCCTCAAATTAGTGCTTCCGAAACCACTGTTCTGATTAGCCCCAAAATCGGACTGTTACAACAGGAGCGTTAGTTAATCCGAATGGCATAACAAGAAATTCATAATGTCCATACCTAGTCTTGAATGCAGTCTTTGGCACATCTGAATCTTTAGCCCACAACTGATAATAGCCAGAACACAAATTAATCTTTGAAAATATTGTTGCTCCTTTTAATTGATCAAAGAAATTATCAATTCTCGACGAAGGATACTTATTCTTAATTGTAACCTTGTTAAGCCGATGATAGTCGATACAAAGTCTCATCGATCCATCTTTCTTCTTAACGAACAGAACTGGTGCACCCCAAGGCGAGAAACTAGGTCATGCAAATCCTCTATCTGTTAACTCTTGCAACTGAGATTTCAACTCTTTTAACTCTGTAGGAGCCATTCTATACAGAGCTATCGATATCGATGATGTTCCCGGTACTAATTCAATAGCAAACTCAGACTCTCTGATCGATGGCAATTCGGGTAACTCTTCTGGAAACACATCTTGATATTCACAAACCACTGGCACCGATTCAATCTTTGATTCAGACACTTTTGTATCAAGTACATATACAAGGTAAGCTTTGCAACCCTTTCTCAAATATTCATGTGCTAGCATCATCGATATCACAACAAGCAATCCACTTGAATCATCGGATTCAATATGAAGAATTTCACTATTTTGACATTTCAACTCAATAGCCTTTCATCTACAGTTTACAACAGCATCATGCAGAGTCAACCAATCTATACCAAAAATCACATCGAATTCATCAAACGGTAAAAGCATCAAATCGGCTGGAAAACAGTAACTCTGAGTAATCAAAGGACAATTCTTGCAAACTTTATCTACTAAGACATACTGACTTAAGGGGTTCGATACTTTAATCACGAATTTAGGGGACTCAACAGATAAATTCTTACTATACACTAAATTCGTATACAGATATGAATGGGTCGATTCAGGATCAATCAAAGCAGTTACATCAGTTTCATAAAGAGAAAATGTACTGGTGAAACATCTGGTGCCGATGCATCTTCGTGAGTGCGAATAGCATAGGCTCTGGCTGGCACTTAAGCCTCTGATCTCACAGCAGAATCCTTTGTTGCACCTTTACTACTAGTCATATTTCTAGTATTTCGAGGTAGTCTCCCTCTGGCATTTCTATTACTCGGCCTTGTATTTAGAAATTTGTCTATCTCGGGTAACTCAAGACAATCACAAATAAAATGATCTTGCAATCCACATCTAAAACAGGCTTTATTATTCATCCAAAAATTTCCAAAATGCCGTCTTCCACATTGTTGACACTCAGGTTTGTTGACTTTGACACTACCAATGCTCGATACTAAAGTAGCTTGAGCTTTTGGACTCGTGTGTTGCTTCCCACGTTCTCTGTTGGAATACCCCAATGAAGTAGTCAAACGGTCATAAGAATCCCTTGATTTCTTTGAAGAGGAATGATAGGGTTTACTCATTGACCTCTTTCTCAAATTTCTAGCCTCAAAATCGACTATTCTCTTTTCTTTGCTAAGCTCCTCGACTTTGCAAGCTCTATAGTCTAACACAACAAATTCTTTTAGTTCAAGAATCTCGACTAGAAGCTTAATGTCTTCATTCAACCCATCTTCAAACTGTTTACACATGATTTCTTCAGTGGAGACATACTCTCGAGCATACTTACTCAGTCTCATGAATTCTTTTTCGTACTCAGTTACTGTCATATGGTTCTGTTTCAATTCTAGAAATTCTTTGTGCTTTTGATCAAGAAACCGCTGACTTATATATTTCTTTCTAAACTCAGTCTGAAAGAATTCCCACGTGACTCATTACGTGACTCATTCTCTCAGCACCACAAATGTTAAAGTGCTCCACCACTGATATGCAGTATCTCTCAGAAGAGATACAACACATTTAACACATTCAGCTGGCGTTCAAGACAGTTCACCAAAAACTCAAATTTTAGTTTCAAGCCAAAACTCGGCCCTCTCAAGATCATCATCAACTGTAGCTCTAAACTCTTGAGCCTCATACTTTTGAATTTTATCAATAGGCGGCTTACTCAAATGCAAAGGTTCCAAACCTTGAGGAGCTACGGGAACCGATTGGGGAATAGGTAGGGTGGAGGTTGCTGAGCAGTCGAATTCATTCAGACAAACTCAGTGAACCATTCATTCATCATTTGGAAGAAGGCTTCCTTGGTCTCTCCTCCTTGACCCTCAGATACTGGTCTCGAACCAGACGGTGCTGCTCGGTGAACGGAGGTTGCCATTACTTTCTACATTGTTGAAAACTGCTTGATTGGGATCCATTACTGTATGAAAACATAATTTAAAACTGTCAGGAGATATTAGATTATCACAGGTTAAATATGGCATGTATAGCTAAACTCACACACGCTACGTTAGTCCGACAATCGACTAAACTATATCTCTAGTACCAATAAATGTAACACCCCTAACCCATATCCGTCGTTAGAATAGGGTTACGGAGCATTACCAGACTTATTTCTTTAACAATCTTACAATTAGAATGCAATTCTCATACCAATTAAAAACCATTCAAATACATACATATAGTCCCCAAAACAAGCATTAGAAGTGGTTCGGGATAAAATTGAGAACTCAAGAAAATTTTGGAAAAACATTAAAAATTTTCAAAGTACAGGGGACACACGCCCATGTGGCCAGGCCGGGTGTCTCACATAGCCAAGAGACACGTCCGTGTCACAGGATGTATGGACAATCAAAATGGGATCACATGGCCATGTCTCAACCAGTGTCTGACCCTGTGTAACTCTTTGTCTTGGGTCACACGGCCAGACCACACGCCTGTGTGTCAGGCCGTGTACCCTTCGAAATGGCATACAACACCATTTCCATCTTTTCTATCGAATCAATAACCATTAATCCTATTTTCACCTTAAAGTCTATTTCAAAATGATACAGCATTAGGCGATCTGGCAACTCAACATCTTGTAATCAAATTTATGACTACGAGCACGCATCACATGGAATGTTTTCCAAACATTGTTAAGCATGATGGAAATGAATTGATTTGATTAATATAATTATCCTAGCCTATACATGTTATTGGTTGTTGAAGTTGTGTTTCTGTTGCTCAAATCCATTCATACATTTAGATAAATTTGCATACTTAGTTTAAATTTGCATTAGGGATCAATCTTATATTTAGTTAAATTAATCTAGTTTAATTATCATCACTCAAATTGTTGTGTTTTATCACCAAATTGTTAACTTATAATTTTTCGAATATTCGATTAACATACATAGTCCTCGTGGAGACGATAACTCATTTTACTTATTACTTGAACGACTGTGTACACTTGCACAAAAATCTCATTACACATATCAATGGTGGTTAACTGTAATTCGTCATATACCAACAAATCAGGTTACCTGGAAATTGTTCCAGATTGAGCTAAAAAAGAAATATGTAGGTGAATTGTAATTGGAAGATGGAAAACATGAATTCATGATACTGAAATAAGGATTTAACCACCCAATTTCTAGTGGTGTCAAAAATTGCAATTTCAGGACCTCATTTTTGTAAACCGGGTCTGTAAATATTAAATAGAGATATCTACGGAGTTAGTATATTAATGAATTGAAAATTGGTTAAGTGATTTAGCCGAAATTGTGAGTAATTAAGGCCCATAGACTAAATTGTAAAGGTTTAACCGCTATAGATTTTTAATTAAGAAAAGAATTGGGGAGTTAAATTCCAATTATCTTAGGGACTAAAATGGTTAATAAACCATATTAAAATGGAAGTTAGTGGAAGATGATGATTAATGCCATTAATTTAGTTTAATTATCATTAATTTTAACTAAAACATGATTAATTAGATAATTAAGATTTAATTAAATTATAATCCTAATATATATATGAAATTAGTGGAAGGAGAGATGCAATTTCATCTAATTGAACCGACCACTACAAAGAAACAAAAGGGAGGATGCCTTTTTTAGGTTTTAAGTTATTCCACCATTTAATTCAAGTAAGTTTCTAGCTATTTTTCTTTGATTTTTATGGAAATTGAATCATGAAAGCTTGATTTAGCTAGGCAATGTACCAATTTGTAAAATTCTTAAAGTTTTAGAAAATTGTCATTGTTGATTTCTTGAAGAATTAGATGTGACATTGATACAAATTAAGATTAGTTTATGAAGGACTAAATTGTAAAGCTTAATAGTGAATTTCTTATATTAGTGATCAAATTGAATAAAATAAAAAAAAACTATTATGAAATTTTGGTAGGAAATAGAAAATGGGTCCCTAATGAGTAAAAGTGAAATTAGATTTTAATCCAAAACTTTAGGTTGAAAGTTATGCTAGTTTCGATTTTAGAAACTAAATTGAATAAATTGCAAAATATGTAAACGTTGGTATTTTGGTTGTGAACTGGTTGGTAATTGATTGTGTCATATGTTTTGTGAATATACGTAACTAACGTTGATGCAAAACCTTCAAAAGGTAAGGAAAAGTGAAAATGACCGATGAGTAATCGAAAACTCTAGTTTGTACATTTATGATTTTATTTCATATTAATTATTGCATTTTCATGTTATTTGCATATGGGAATGTCAAGGTGAGTATCTAGTGATAATTTGAACTACTAAATTGAGGTTGAATGCGAATTGTCGAGTGATAAACCGTAATATGAACATATTTTAATCCCACATTTAGCATACTTTTGGATGATTTATTCCTTGAATTGGGGAATCTAGTGCTCCTAATCCTTTAATTTCATGTTTTCTATTTAGGAGAGCACCAGAAGATGAAAAGAACGAGAAACGGGCCAAAAATGGGCCAAAAACGAAGTAAATGGGCCAAATTACGAAATACACATGACCTGGGCCCAAGACCACACGGCCGTGCCTCCTTAACAGACCCGAACACGGCCTGGCCACGATTCACACGGGTGTGTGCCATGGGCGTGTCCGTGCTGTGAGAAAGAGGAATTTCACTCGAATTAGGGTACTTAGAGGCAAAGAAAGCCATTCCAAAAGCCTATATAAACATCCTAGAGGCCAACCTTCAGGGCACGTCCAGTTAGGCCGAAGAGCCAAGCCAGTGAGGCCAGAATTGTGGAATTTACTCGAAGAAAGCCAGTTGATTCATCTCAAGAAGTCAGAATTATACTCAAGATGGAGGATCTTCCCTGCAATTCCTTCAGGGCGTTTTTGGGGTTTTTCTTATGTTTTGTTTTATATTTTCTTCTGAGATGTATTCTTTTATTATTATGAACTAAACCCTCAAATACCTGAAGGGGATGAAACCTAAGATGGATCTTGTTATTATTTTCAGAACTATATGATAAATACTTGATTTGTTCTTAATTATGTGTTCTTAATTCTTTCTTTGATATTATAGGATATTGATTCAAGTATTGATGTGCTTAGGCAGAGGAGGAATAGACCTTGTCTAATAGTAGATCTAGCATAATAAAGCTGAGTTGATCGCAACCCTAGAGATAGGATGACGAAAATATACCGGATTAGGGTCAAACCTAATATGGGTGTAACATCCTAGAATTAGGGGTTCTACAATTTGCACTATTTCTTGCGTTTGGCTAGTTATGCTTATTGTTTTGGTGTGTTTGGGGGCCTCGAGAAGGCTCGGGTTCAAGCCAGAGCTTTGGTAAATTTTTCTCTTTAGGGCACTTTAGGGGGAAAGCTATGGGATGCAGGCCTTAGGTATGATTGGTGGTATTTTGATGTCACGAGATGAGCTAGTGGCAAGGTGGTGTGGTGTTACTTGTAGGAGCAAAGGAAGAGGAGTTCGGATCCTATCTGCTGCACAGTGGAACTCTATTTTTGTGTTCAAGGTGGTGAAGTGTTGGCATTCGGCTGGGACTCTTCTAGGAAGAGTTTGAATTGGTCAAATAATTCAAATAGTGGATGGAGAGGGCTTGTTGGAGAAAATCTAGGAGCAAATTGAGGGATGTGGTGGAGTGATGAAGTTGGCCAAAAGTGGGAGACTTGAGAAGGGGGAAATTCAGCCAAAGTGTAGGAGAGTATAGGGGGACCTTTGAGTAGCCATTTCGGTAAGGGGAGAGTAGTGTGCCGTTTGTGTCATGAGTGGAGAGGTGAGTTTTGTTTCTTAGCATTTTCGGTCATAACATTTTGGGAAGATCTTTGCTCTCTTTTCTTTACCGAAATCGTAAGTGACTATTCTCTTTGTTTTTCATTTCATTTCTCTTCTCCCTCAAGTTTGGTAGCTGAAACTTCAATCTTCCCATCCTTCTCGTCTTTTCTTTTCTTCCTACTTTTCTTCTTCACCACAAGTTGACTTCTCTTGAAGCCACTCTTTGCCAATCCTTTCTCTTTTGATTTCCACCATAGCCAAACCTCCATACTTCTTCTTTACTTCTCTACCTTCTCCTTTACTTCTCTACTTTCTCCTTTAAACCGAAACCCCTACTTCTTCTGACCCTTGACTAGTTTTCTTCCATAGCCGATTTCAGTTCTTTTTTTACTTTTTATTTCTTTTATTCTCATTCTCTTTTGGCTAGCCGAATCTCCTATTGTACTACACTAAATCCATTTTTGTCACTTTTAGCCGATCTTTGGGAAGCAAGGTGTTAGGGATCTTCTTGTCGGTTGATAGTTTCTTCAATCGGGTTGGATTGTGCAAGGTAAGGTTCTTCTCTGTAGTTCGTAATTCTTTTCGGTTCTTGTTCTTTTTCCTTTCTATCTTCTTCACTCTAAAAGCTGAAAGTCTCACTTTGTCTCTTCTTCCAAGGGCCGAATCTGTTGGAGTGCAAGCACACCCCTTTAAGCCTCTTCTTAGTTTTGGAATCTCGTAAGGAGGGTGGTAAGTTTATGTTGGCCGAATAAGGGGAGGCCTCTTTCATGCTTCTTTTAGGCTGAAAGGTCATTTTTTTCCTATTTTGGAGCACCATTGCTAACTTGTGAGTTTTTAGGGATTCATCTGGAATCGCAAGCCGAATCCATTGGGACAATTTCTGAGTAGTCAAGGTAACGAGTTCCTCTATTATTCTTTACAGCCAGTCACTATTCGTTATACTCTGCCATAACCAAAACCCCTTTTGTTAGACAACCATCATTCTCTCTGAAAGTACTGTACTGATCAAAGATTATCTTCATGGATGCGAGTGCTAGCCAATCTAAGGAGGGGAGTGGACTCGTAGTCTCTGCTCCTAAGTTCAAACAACGTGCTGTGTCGGTGGTTCGAGACTTTCCGCCGGGTTGTGGTAGAGAGCCAACATCTGTTGGGATAGGCAGATAGTGGTTATTCCCGCTGTGAGGGTAGCAACGATCAGGAGTGTTTAGTCCTTCGCATAATTAGGTGTGCAATTTTCACACCATATTTGTGTGATTATTAAATAGTATGTGAATTATTTAAAGGCTGTTGAGTTACCCTTGGGAGGGAAAATTGGCGATACCAGGTTAGTTACCTTTGGTGGTGTCTTGTAAATTCTTTATCATGAATATCTATATGCTATGATGATTCGATTTATGTTGACATATGCGCATTCATTACATTATGATATTATGTTGCATGGGATTGGGATATGATATTGATAAAAAGGGGAAGTGTATTTCAGTGGTTTGGTACCACATATATCAGTGACTCTGTCACATTATTTCAGTGGTTTGGTACCACAGTGGTTTGGTACCACATATATCGGTGACTCTGTCACATTATTTCAGTGGTTTGGTACCACAGTGGTTTGGCACCACATTCAGTGGCTTGGTGCCACAGGTGTTTTGGCTGGTACAGGTGGTGTAGAGGATGGAACACTAGGTGGGGCTGGGTTGCATTGCATACACTTTCTGATATGCCATGTTGTTAGGGCTAAGGCCCAATGTGCTGTGGGCTTAGGCCCAGGTTTCGTTCGTAAGGGGAATTACACACTGAGTTCTCGTGACTCACCCCTCTGATTAATTTTGCAGGTAACCCCTAGTTCGAGGATTAGGAACCGGGGAGGACACTGAGGTGGCCATGCATTACTTCTTTCATAAATTTCGTTTCCTTTATTTAAACTTACTTTAATTTGGGTATTTATTATGTAATAAGGCCTCCGGGATTTTATAATTTGGTTTTTGACTTATTACGGTGATTATTGCTTTTATGAAACGTTAAGTTGGGAGTTTTTTAAACAGAATGAAAACAAACATTTCTTTTAATAATGACACACGGATAACAAGCAAATAAATAATTAAATTCAGAAATTTCCTTAGAACCACAAAATATTGTTTTCAAAATGTCACGTTTCTGAAGACCACCAGCTTCAATTTTTCGTATCGCAAAACCAGTTTTCGATTGTCAGCATTTTAATAGAAGTTTTAAAGAAAACCATAAAGCTAAATTCGATTTTGAAAATGAAAGAAAAATGTAAAGTTTGCCAAAGTGCGAAGTTTTTAAATTGCAAAGTTTCTTCTTAAACCAATCTTTCCATGTGACATACCAGATCCAGTTGTAGTGTTTAGGCCAGGTTTGCGGTGTTACAATGGGAGTCTATCGATCGAGTTAATGCAATTCTAGGGGTTTTAATTAGAAAGAGATTTCAATTAATCAACCTAGGGTTAGAAGTTAGTAGCCTCGAGAGAGGTATTAATAAACATTAGGGAATCCTATGGATCAAGTCAAGTGAATAAATCGTCTGGTTCAGAGTTAAATAACAAGAGAAGTCTAGGTGGATTGTCCCTCGGGTATTGTCTTAATCAATTGGTTTTTCCCACAAGTATTTCCCCAATTCATTCTCTTTGTCTTTGCATCTTTAGCTTAATAGTTAGTTAATTTTAGATTAAATAACAATTCTCTTAATTCTTAGGCTAAATAATAAAAAGAAAGTTAGTATTAGTACTTTTGGTTCCTTTGGGTTCGACAATCCGATCTTCCCACTAAACTATACTACTGTTCGATAGGTGCGTTCGCCTCAATCGTTGTCATAGTTAGTTTCTAGGATCGATCATTCTTTATATAAATTTTTAAGACTCTGACAATACGATCAAGTTTTTGGCGCCGTTGCTGGGGAACTAAAATATTAAGAACGCTCACTTTTTATTACTTTAGCCATTTTTTTTTGCAATTTATTATTTTTATTTTTATTTTTATTTTGCCTTTAACCTTACTAATTTTCCTTCTTTTATTTGTTCCTAGCAGGTACCTCCAGTTTATGACTAGAAAGAACCAGATAGGACCCCTGATTTACGACAGTGATATTGAAGGTACTGTTCGCAAAAATCGTAGAGAAATAAGGCGAAGCTTAAATTACATTGAAGAAGAGCAAGGAATCGAAACCAATACCACCGAAGAGATGGCTGAGAATAATCCGCTACCTCCAGAGGTGGCCGAAAATCATGCTCCTTGAACTATGTATGATTATGCTAAACCTAATTTAATAGGAACTGAGTCAAGTATTATTAGACCTGCTATTGCTGCAAATAATTTTAAATTGAAACCTAACACAATTCAGATGATACAACAATTTGTTCAGTTTGACGGTTTGCAGGATGAAGATCCAAACAATCACTTGGCGAATTTCCTAGAATTTTGCAATACTTTCAAAATAAATGGCATTTCTGATGATGCCATATGTCTTCTGTTATTTCCCTTTTCTTTGAGGAATAAAGCTAAACAGTGGTTGCATTCTCTTCCACGAGGATCAATCACTACATGGGAACAAATGACTGAAAAATTTTTGTTAAAATATTTTCTGCCAGCTAAAACAGCCAAGTTAAGGAATGATATCTCTTCTTTTGTGCAGATGGATTTAGAAACACTTTACAATGCATGGGAGAGATACAAAGATATATTGAGAAGGTGTGCACACCATGGATTACCCTTGTGGCTACAGGTCCAAACTTTTTACAACGGTGTGAACCCTTCAACTAGGCAATTGATTGATTCAGCTGCCGGCGGAACATTGAACAACAAAACACCTGAGGTTGCTTACAAATTCATTGAAGAGATGTCACTGAATAACTATCAATGGCAAGTCACAAGGATAAAGCCAACAAAAGCAGCCAGTGTTGTAACACCCCAAACCCGGCCCAAACACCACTACCGGATCTGGCATGTCACTAAGAAGATTTAGTAAAACATGTCACACTTTTGAAAAAACATTTGTCGAGTTTAAACATTTATATTAGAAAGCTTAATAATTAGATAATAGATATAAGATATAAATTTTATATGATTGCATTATGAATTTTAAAACCGAAATTAGAACATGCCCTAGTTTACATTTTTATCGAATAATTCAGGTGTCTGAAAATAAACCCAAAAACCGAAAATATAAAGTGAATAGCCCGTGGCCTTATTACAATAAAATATAACCCAAACTAAACCTAAATATTAAATATAAATAAACAAAATAATGTGTTTTGCAGTATTCAAAACAATCTCATGCATGGCCACCTTGCGTTCCTCTCCAGCCCGGTCCGATGCTCTACGTGTCTCCTGAAAAATGTTAAACAACGGGGTGAGTCACGAGACTTAGTGTGCAACCCTCGTGCACCATCAGATTGGGCCTTAGCCCCACAGATCAGAATAACAGAATGTCATATAACAGAAATTATGCAAAGCCCAACCCAATCCTAGGTTTCCATCCGCTACACACCACCCTTACCTGCCAATCACACCATTGGAGATTTCTACAATCACCCTCATCGCTACACACCACCGATGGCAGTCATGCTGCAGTTAGCTGCTCATCGTCAGATTTGTGACATAGTCACAAGAACAGATCGTGGCAGAGCCACTACAACAAATCGTGGCAGAGCTACTACAACAGAACACTTCCCCCTTTCATCAATCACCCAATCCCGTGCATACATAGAAATCGGCATACATACAACAGATATCATCTCAATAGAAACATTCACTTATGAATGACAGAAATCACTAACCTGGTGATTCGCCTTTACCCTCCTCGGGTTTTCAACAACCATGCTGGTATTTTGGCATTTAACAGAATATAACAGATTTATAAACATATACTAACAGGGAATCCAAATGGTGTGAGAATGTTACACACCTGATAAACCGTAGTACTACTCTCTATGTCGATACCCTCGCTAATCAGATCTACTGCCCTTTGCCTACAACTTTGCTCAAAAGTCGGAAGAACACGAAGATAAGGCCTCTCCTATATTCGGCCAAAGGTTAGTGTTTTACCCGAATTATACATTGTTAATCTCCTTACCTTGAAATCCTGAAAGTAATACAATCTGAGTGCTACTGAACTCTGGCTTAGAAATCTAAGCGATTGAATCCCCTACAAATCCTGGAATGCCGCCCATGAAAGAAAACACAAGATCAATCCACCATGTAGCCATTCGGCTATGGTCCCTAAAAGCAGGAAAATATTGAAAGAATAACATAATCGGCACTTACCTCTTCAAAAGGTTTCGGCTACCCCTTGCAGGAAGATTCGGCAAACACAAGAGAAGAGATCTAGGAATTTCGACTTTTAAAAAAATCCCAAAAAAGAACGAACAAGAGGGAGATTTCGGCTAAAGCACTTGGAAGAGAAAAGAAAGCAATTAGCAGGGGTTCGGCAGTTAATGAGACTTCAGAGGGTTTCGGCTAGAAGAATAAAGAAAATAAAGTGGAGAGGGAAGTGGTGATTTCAGCTTTTGAAAGAGTGAAGATGAGAAGAGGAAGGAAAAGAAAAAATGCTTAAGATGGCCTTTAAAATTTCGGCACATCCCCTGGCCTATACTAAACCGATTCCTCCCCTCTCCTGAGTTTGATTTTCGGCCAACACTAGCTTCCTGGATTAGCTCCCATCTTTTCCCCTTATCTTAATCTACAACTCCTCCAAGAGACTTAATTAGCTCCAACTCCTCCCTCCTTTATCAGCATAATATCCACATATTTTAAAACATTAAAAACCCCTAAAATTTAGCCTTGTTGCCGTCCCCCTTGCTCTTTTTTATGTGCCGAATTTGGCCCAATTACTTGGGCTTCGAACGGCCAAAACTGGGCCTCCTCCCTTCCTTGTCACTGACGCCACCCTCTGCTCCATTATAGCACCATTTACCCTTGGGACACAAGCCCATTTTGTCATTTAAAACACATATAACTACCTTTAAAGTGCTAGAGTGTTTACACAAAAATTTAGTCAAGGCCTCAGCCCATTTCTGAGCCCAATCTGGACCCCTAACCCTCAATTTAATATTTTAAACCATCTACACACAAAATGCACAGGCCCATTAAATCAGGATGTTACAGTTCTACCCCTTTAAAATAAATTTTGGCCTCGAAATTTACCTGATCAGAAGAGATGGAGATACTGCTGTCGCATAACATCCTCTGGCTCCCATGTCACTTCTTCCACACCGTGGTTCCGCCACAAAACTTTGACCAGAGGGACAGACTTCCTTCTCAACACCTTTACGTCTCGATCCAAGATTTGCACTGGCTCCTCCTCAAAGGACAAGTCTGGCCTTACTTCAATCTCTTCCATTGGCACAATGTGCGATGGATCAGAACGATAACATCTTAGTATCAAGACATGGAACACGTCATCTATCTGTTCCAACTCTGGAGGCAACTCTAGTCGAAACGCCACTGGCCCCACACGTTCTAGTACCCGATAAGGTCCAATAAACCAGGGACTTAGCTTACCCTTCCAACCAAACCTCATTACCTTCTTCCACGGTGACACTTTCAAAAAGACTTGATCTCCCACTGCAAATTCCAACACCTTCCGCTTAAGATCCGCATAAGATTTCTGTCAATCAGACGCTTCCTTCAACCGAGCCTGAATCAACTTAACTTTCTCTTCCGTCTCCGAAACTAGTTCCAGACCCAACACCTGACGCTCGTGATTGGTACGACATCTCCGTCCGTATAACACTTCGTAAGGCGTAATCTGAATACTAGATTGGTTGCTGTTGTTGTACGCGAATTCTGCCAGAGGTAAATACTCCTCCCAACTACCCCTGAAATCCGTGATGCAACCTCTTAACATATCCTCTAAGACTTGAATTACCCTCTCAGACTGACCATCAGTCTGCGGATGAAAAGCGGTACTAAAGTCTAACCTTGTTCCCATTGTCTGATGCAGAGCCTTCTAGAATCGTGACGTGAATCTAGGGTCTCTATCTGATATGATCGACATAGGCAGACCATGCAGTCTCACAACCTCAGCCACGTACAGCTTAGCCAACCTTTGCAGAGAATAATCGACACGAACCGGTATAAAGTGAGCAGACTTCGTCAGCCGATCAACAATCACCCAAATTGAGTCCTTTTTCGTAGGTGTAAGAGGTAACCCACTAACAAAATCCATCATGATTCTTTCCCATTTCCATTGTGGAATCTTCACCGGTTGCAACAACCTCGAAGGCAGCTAGTGCTCCACCTTCACCTGCTGACACGTCAAACATTTACCCACAAATTCCGTTACTTCTCGCTTCAGACCTGGCCACCAGAATTGCTCTCGCAAATCCTGATACATCTTAACTCCTCCATGATGCATAGCGTAAAGGCTACTATGCGCCTCCTGAAGAATCATCTGCCTTAACTCCACATCCTTTGGCATACAAACTCTCTTATGAAATCACAGGACTCCATCACCATTCAAACTATAGTCCTCTCCTTCACCACTTCGCACTTGCCAGAGTCGAGCACTCAAGACATCGTCTAGAAGCTGCTTTTCTTTGATCTGACTTGTCCACACTAGTCTCACTTGGAGTTCAGCTACCAAACTGCCACCTTCATACAGACTAAGACGAGCAAACATCGCCCTTAGATCCACTATCGCCTTCCGATTCAACGCATCCGCCACCACGTTAGCCTTGCCCGGATGATATTCGATCGAGCAGTCATAGTCCTTCAAAAGTTCAATCCACCTACGTTGTCTTAAGGTTCAACTCCTTCTGGGTAAGGAGATACTTCAGACTTTTATGGTCGGTGTAAATAACAGACTTCTCTCCGTACAGATAGTGTCTCCATATCTTTAGAGTGAACACTACCGCAGCCAATTCTAGATCATGCGTAGGGTAATTCAATTCATGTGGTCTTAACTGTCAAGACGCATATGCAACAACCTTTCCATCTTGCATCAACACACACCCTAAACCCGTGTGTGATGCATCACAGTAGACAGTAAACTCTTTTCCCACCTCTGGCTGAATTAACACCGGTGCTTCTGTCAAAATCTTCTTCAACTTCTCAAAGCTCTCCTACTGTTTGTCAGTCCAAACAAACGGTACTCCCTTCCTTAACAACTTAGTTAGAGGTGCCGCTATCAATTAGAACCTTTCAACAAACAATCTGTAGTAACCGGCCAATCCCAAGAAACTTCGAACTTCTGCCACAAACTTCGGCGATTTCCAATCCAATACGGCTTCTATCTTCCGAGGGTCCACCCTAATTCCCTCTGCGGCAACTACATTCCCTAAGAAAGTCACTTCCTTCAGCCAGAACTCACACTTACTGAACTTTACGTACAACTGCTTCTCCCTCAGAATTTGCAACACCACACGAAGATGTGCATCATGCTCCTCCTCGGACTTGGAGTAAACCAGGATATCGTCGATGAACACTACGATGAACCGATCAAGATACGATTGAAATACCTGGTTCATCATATCCATAAATGCCGCTGGCGTATTCGTCAACCCGAACGGCATCAACAAAAATTCGTAATGATGTACCGAGTCCAAAATGTCGTCTTATGAATGTCTCATTGCTTTACCCTTAACTGATGATATCCCGACCTTAAGTTAATCTTAAAAAAGACCGAAGCTCCTTTGAGCTGATCGAATAGATCGTCGATTCTCGGCAGCGGGTACTTGTTCTTAATCGTTAACTTATTCAGTTGATAGTAGTCCACACACATACGCATGGATCCGTCCTTCTTCTTCACGAATAGGACCGGTGCTCCCCACGGAGGCATACTAGGTCGAATAAAACCTCGATCCAACAGTTTCTGAATCTGAGCTTTGAGCTCCACCAGCTCCTTCGGCGCCATTCGGTAAGGAGCAATGGACACCAGAGCCGTACCTGGAAGTAGCTCTATTCCAAACTCCACTTCGCGATCTGGGGTAATCCTGGCAGCTCCTCAGGGAAAACATCCGCAAAATCCTTTACTGTTCTTACCCCATCGACAGTCACCTTCTTAGCGTCCAAAGCACTGATAAAAGCTGCAAATGCATTACATCCTTTCTGCATCATCTTAACCGCCTTCAATGCAGATACTACGTTGGATAAATAATCCCTTCTTTCTCCTAGCACAACCACCTCCCCGCCTTCCGGGGTACTCAACACCATACGCTTAATCTTACAATCCAACTTAGCACGATGCTTAGTCAACCAATCCATTCCCAGAATAAGGTCAAACTCCCCAAATGGTAATTCCATTAAGTCAGCCGCGAACACTACGCCTTGAGTCTCTAAAGGTACGTTCCTAAATAGTTTGTTCACTACCCTAGATTGTCCTAAAGGACTAACCACAGTCATCTTCCTAGTAGTTGTTTCAGAGTGTATACTTAGGGTCTCAAGTACCGAACATGCAACATAGGAGTGGGTTGACCCAATATCAATCAAGGCAAACAAAGGGTTATCAGCAATAAGAAACGTACCGGTTATGACATCCGATGCGTCACCATCCTCTCGTCGACGAGCTGCATAAACTAGACCCGGCTGCCTTGCGTCTACATTACCTGCACCCCTACTAGGTGCTCCACGACCACGACCAGATCCATTTCCTCCTCTACCTGGGCCACGACCCCTTGGTACTGGCTGACCACCTCTCCCAGCCTGATCAGAACCTCGTCCCGCGGGCTGTGCCTGATTCACCTGGGGACAGTCCTTAATCATATGCTCTGTGGATCCACACCTGAAGCATCCACCAGTTTTCCTTCTGCACTCCCTATAATGTACCTTCCCACACGAAGGGCACGACCGATTCTGACCCGTCGGAGCACGAGCTGGCCCATTAGACCTAGGCCTTTTCTAAAAATTTCCAGATGATCCCGATGGCCCAAAATTCCTCTTATTCCTATTCCTATCCTTATCCTTATTCTGTTTCTCAATCCACTTAACCTCCTCAGATATCTTAGCTTTCTCAACCAAAACCGCAAAGCCCCTTTCCCGCTGCGTGCTACTAATACCTTCAGCTCATCCCTTAGTCCATCCTCGAACCGTACGCAACGCTCATAATCAGTCGCCACAATCCCTCGAGCGTAACGGCTCAGCCACAGAAACTCCGCCTCGTATTCAGATACAGACTTACTTCCCTGCACCAAATTCAGAAATGCCTTCCTCTGGTCGTTCACATAGCTGGCCCCAACATACTTTCCCTGAAACGATTACTTAAAGTAATCCCAGTCAATCCGGTCTGTGGCAGTACCCTCCTTTACCGTGAGCCACCACTGATAAGCCTCGTCTCGAAGAAGAGACACGACCCCCTTCAGCTTCTCCTCTATAGTGAAGTCAAGGTCATCCATTATACGCTCACTTGCCTCTAACCAATACTCAGCTGTATTAGGGCTATGCCAGAAACACCCCTAAACATCTCCGCTCCGTTGGCTCGGAGTCGTTCCGACACAGATTTCCGAACTCCTGAACCCGTGCCTGTCCCAGTAACTCTTTCAAGGACCCGCAACATCGCCTGAGATACCGCATCATCTCCGGGCACCTGGTCCCAAAATTCTCCCTTTACAGCTGGCGGATCCGGCATCTCGTTTCCTAACCCGTGGCCAGACCCTACTGGCTCTGGCACGGTCATCCTACCCCTACCACGACCACGCGGTGGACGTCCTCGACCCCTTGTACTCATTCTTCCGATTGGCATTTATCTGATTAGAATTTTTTATGAATTATTAACTCTTCCCACTGATTATCCATGAACAATCTTATGAAAAGTAGTTTCAAGAGTTATTCTTTCGAATTCGAACCTATCTATAGTTTCAATCTCAAGTTTACCTCCTAATTCTAGAAACCACATACATTCACACCTCAACATACATATCACATCCATGAAGTCACATTCACCATATAAGGGTATTTTTGTCATTTCACTATCGAGGGGTTTTTCCGTAATTTTATCCTACAGGGTTTCTTTGTAATAAAGTATCTTGGAGATATTTGAAATAAAGGTAAATATATATTTTTAAAATAGGGGTATTCTGGAGAATTTGATTTCAAAAGAACAATAGTGGTATTCAAGTGTTTATGGTTCTTGGTTGTTGTTTGTTGTTTTTTTTAAAAAACAAAAATTCCGTTGACTTTGTAAATCGGGGTATTTTCGTAAATCTAGGGTATATCTGCAAATCATGGGTATCTTGGTAATTTCCAGAATAACGGTATTTTGGTAATTTCATGAAGCAGGGTATTTCGGGAATTTTGCAACCCGGGGTATTTTGGTAATTTTTTGTAAACCATGGGTATTTCGGTAATTTTACAAATTTTGATAATTTTCCAAATCAAGGGCATTTTGAAGATCTTCAAATCAAGGATGTTTTGGTAATTTTTTTCCAAATGAATGGCGTTTTGGTAAATTTTTTTACAAAACTAGGGTGGTTGGTCCCTTTCGGGTTTTAGTTAGAAACTTTTGGCTCGTTAACAAGTCCTCACGGTTAAGGTGAACAATCACTACGCACCAGGTAGGATTCCAGTGAAGAGTACGTGAGTCACTAGGACTGCTTAAGTACCAGGCTCTTCCGGATCCAATCCTAGACATGCGCATGCCTGTTGCCACACCCTAACCCAGCGACTTGTTCACGGGTTTGTTTAGTTGGCTTAAGTCTTATGAGATTTAAGAAGTTGTTTAAGCTAAGCCTAGAGTCCATCAAGTTCTAATTTAAATAGTCCACGTCCCATAAAACCCATCAAGCCCACATACATATAACACACAGTGAGTTCAGAATACTTACCTGGCGGACTTGGGCCGGAGACGCAGGTGCCATGCCGAGAAAACCATCCTGTGTTATTTAAAAACATGCATGTTTCCAAACCCATCTTTAGAAAATGTTTTGAGCCCAAAACCCCAAAGCCGAGTTTTGAATTGGGCTCTTATACCAATTTTTAACACCCCAAACCCGGCCCAAACACCACTACCGGATCTGGCATGTACTAAGAAGATTTAGTAAAACATGTCACATTTTTGAAAAAACATTTGTCGAGTTTAAACATTTATACTGGAAAACTTAATAATTAAACAGTGGATATAAGATATAATTTTATATGATGCCTTTATGAATTTTAAAATCGAAATTAGAACATGCCCTAGTTTATATTTTTATCCAATAATTCAAGTGTCTGAAAATAAACCCAAAAACCGAAAATATAAAGTAAATAGCCCGTGGCCTTATTACAATAAAATATAACCCAAACTAAACCAAAATATTAAATATAAATAAACAAAATAATGTCTTTTGCAGTATCCAAAATAATCTCATGCATGGCCACCTTGCGTTCCTCTCCAGCCCGGTCTGATGCTCTACGTGTCTCCTGAAAAATGTTAAACAACGGGGTGAGTCACGAGACTCAATGTGCAACCCTCGTGCACCATCAGATTGGGCCTTAGCCCCACAGGTCAGAATAACAGAATGTCATATAACAGAAATTATGCAAAGCCCAACCCAATCCTAGGTTTCTATCCGCTACACACCACCCTTACCTGCCAATCACACCATTGGGGATTTCTACAATTACCCTCACCGCTACGCACCACCGATGGCAGTCATGCTGCAGTTAGCTGCTCATTGTCAGATTTGTGACATAGTCACCGGAACAGATCGTGGCAGAGCCACTACAACGGAACACTTCCCCCTTTCATCAATTACCCAATCCTGTGCATACATAGAAATCGGCATACATACAACACATATCATCTCAATAGAAACATTCACTTATGAATGACAGAAATCACTAACCTGGTGATTCGCCTTTACCCTCCTCGGGTTTTCAAAAGCCATGCCGGTATTTCGACATTTAACAGAATATAACAGATTTATAAACATATACTAACAAGCAATCCAAATGGTGTGAGAATGTTACACACCTGATAACCCGTAGTACTACTCTCTATGTCGATACCCTCGCTAATTAGATCTACTGCCCTTTGCCTACAACTTTGCTCAAAAGCCAGAAAAACGCGAAGATAAGGCCTCTCCTATATTCGGCCAAGGGTTAGTGTTTTACCTGAATTATACGTTTAAATTAACAGATCTTCTTACCTTGAAATCCCGAAAGTAGTACGATCCGAGTGCTACTGAACTCTAGCTTAGAAATCTAAGCGATTGAATCCCCTTCAAATCCCAGAATGCCGCCCATGAAAGAAAACACAAGATCAATCCACCATGTAGCCATTCGGCTATGGTCCCTAAAAGCCGGAAAAGATTGAAAGAATAACATAATCGGCACTTACCACTTCAAACGGTTTCGGCTACCCCTTGTAGGAAGATTCAGCAAGCACAAGAGAAGAGATCTAGGAATTTTGGCTTTTAAGAAAATCCCGAAAAAGAACGAACAAGAGGGAGATTTCGGCTAAAGCACTTGGAAGAGAAAAGAAAGCAATTAGCAGGGGTTCGGCAGTTAATGAGACTTCAGAGGGTTTCGGCTAGAAGAATAAAGAAAAGAAAGTGGAGAGGGAAGTGGTGATTTCGGCTTTTGAAAGAGTGAAGATGAGAAGAGGAAGAAAAAGAACAAATGCTTAAGATGGCCTTTAAAATTTCGGCATATCTCCTGGCCTACACTAAACTGATTCCTCCCCCTCTCCTGAGTTTGATTTTCGGCCAACACTAGCTTCCTGGATTAGCTCTCATCTTTTCCCCTTATCCTAATCTACAACTCATCCAAGAAACTTAATTAGCTCCAACTCCTCCCTCCTTTATCAGCATAATATCCACATATTTTAAAACATTAAAAACCCCTAAAATTTAGCCTTGTTGTCGTCCCCCTGCTCCCTTTTAAGTGCCGAATTTGGCCCAATTACTTGGACTTCAAACAGCCAAAACTCGGCCTCCTCCCTTCCTTGTCACTGACTCCACCCTCTGCTCCATTATAGCGCCACTTACCCTTGGGCCACAAGCCCATTTTGTCATTTAAAACACAGATAACTACCTTTAAAACGCTAGTGTCTACACAGAAATTTAGTCAAGGCCTTAGCCCATTTTTGAGCCCAATCTGGACCCCTAACCCTCAATTTAATTTTTAAACCATCTACACGCAAAATGCACAGGCCCATTAAATTAGGATGTTACAAGTGTTTTCAACCTCGACGCAGTAACCATGCTATCAAACCAGGTAGAACTGTTAAATAAAAAGATTGATGGCGTATGTAATTCTTTGTAGGTACATCCAGTTATGCAGTGTGATACGAATAGAGGAGGGATGAACAACACAGACTATCCACCTTACAACCTGAGCGCTGAGAACGAGCAAGTTCACTATATGGGTAACAATTTTAAATCTCAAAATAACCCTTATAGTAACACTTACAATTCAGGTTGGAGGAACCATCCAAATTTCTCGTGGGGTAGTCAAAGAAACCAAAGACAACAATCCTACCCACAAGAAAAGAAGCCAAACCTTGAAGAAATTCTGACAAAATTTATCGAGGTGCCAGAAACCCGTCTCCAAAATACCGAAACAATATTGAACAATCAGCAAGCATCAATTCAAGGGCTTAAGGATCAAATTAGGCAACTAACTAAGTTAGTTTCTGAAAGGAAACCAGAAAGTTCTCCTAGGGAAAAAGAACAGGTGAAGGCAGTTACACTAAGAAGAGGAAAGGAGTTAGTTAAAACAAAGAAGAAGATACCACACGAAACTGATAGGGCAAAGGATGAGGAAATTGAAAATGTAACACTGGTACGCGAAGAATGTAAACCACCAATCCCATATCCGACAAAGTTGAAGAAAGACCGATTAGATGCACAATACGGTAAATTTCTTGAACATTTTAAACAGTTACATATTGACTTACCTTTTTTTAAAGCTATTTCACAGATGCCGACATATGCAAAATTCTTAAAAGAGCTTCTAACAAATAAAAGGATGTTTGAAGAGATATCAACGGTGGAACTTAATGAAGAATGTTCGGCCATCCTCCAAAACAAGCTACCAACCAAATTAAAAGATCCAAGAAGTTTCACTATTCACTGTCTAATTGGTAGTTTAAATATTAAGAAAGCACTAGCTGATCTAGGCGCCGGTATTAATTTAATGCCTTATAAAATGTTTAAGTAACTTGGTCTTGGGGAACCAAAACCCACTAGGATGAGTATTCAATTAGTTGACAGATCTATTAAATATCCTAGGGGAGTTATTGAAGATATTCTGGTAAAAGTTGATAAATTTATATTCCCTGTTGATTTTGTTGTGCTTGACATGTATGAAGACATTGAGGTACCTTTAATTTTGGGGCACCCTTTTTTAGCTACTGCTGGAGCTGTTATTGATGTAGGCGATGGTAAACTCGCGTTAAGGGTAGGCGACGAGGAAATTATTTTCCAAATTTATGATGCTATGCGGTACTCTAGAAAACAAGATGATTCCTATTATTTTATTGATGCCATTGATCATTTTGTTCAGATTCTTTGCAGGAAATCATACATAACGACACGATGGAACTATGTCTTACCCAAGGTGAGAGGGAAGATGATGATACAGATGAGTTGGATTCTAATACATCTACCTCTAGACAAAAGAAAAAAGAGGGCATTGAAATCAACGATGAACTAAAAAAAATCTCTATTGATGAGCCACCAAAATTGGAATTAAAATAATTGCCAAAACACTTAGAATATGCATTCTTCAGGGATAATTCTACGCTACCAGTAATTATCTCTTCAGAACTGGAACCCAAAGAGAAAGACGAGTTGCTAAAGATACTAAAGGAACATAAAAGAGCCATAGCTTGGAAAATTTTTGACATTAAATGAATAAGCCCATCGTTTTGCACCCACAAAATTTAAATGGAATATGAGTATAAAGCATGTGTGCAACCTCAAAGACGATTGAATCCCAACATGAAAGAAGTTGTTAAAGTTGAGATAATTAAACTCCTAGATGCTGGAATAATCTATCCTATTTCTGACAGTACTTGGGTAAATCCTGTGCAGATCATTCCAAAGAAAGGAGGCATGACTGTTGTAGCCAACGAAAAGAATGAATTAATTCCTACAAGAACAGTCACAGGTTGGAAAGTCTGTATTGACTATAGAAAATTGAACGACGCCACCAGAAAAGATCACTTCTCTTTGCCCTTTATTAATCATATGTTGGAAAGATTATCTGGGCATATGTACTGCTGCTTCCTGGACGGACTCTCCGGCTACTTCCAAATCCCAATAGCCCTTGAGGATCAAGAAAAGACAACATTCACATGTCCATACGGTACGTTTGCCTATCGTAGAATGCCTTTTGGATTATGCAATGGTCTTGCTACTTTTCAGCACTGCATGCTGGCTATCTTTGATGAACTTGTGGAAGACATTATTGAGGTATTTATGGATGATTTTTCAGTATTTGGTAATTCTTTTCATCTTTGCCTTAAAAATCTAAAACGAGTTCTAATGTGATGTGAGGAAACAAACCTTGTTTTAAATTGGGAAAAGTGTCACTTTATGGTTCGAGAGGGGATTGTGTTATGACAAAAAATTTCTAGTAAAAGGGATTGAGGTAGACAAAGCAAAGGTCGAAACCATAGAAAAATTACCTCCTCCTAGCTCAGTTAAGGCTATTAGAAGCTTTTTAGGACATGCTGGATTCTATAGAAGATTTATTAAGGATTTTTCTAAAATAGCTAAGCCTTTAACGAAATTACTAGAAAAAGATGTGCCTTTCAATTTTTATCAGGAATGTTTTGATGCATTTAATATCCTCAAAGATAAATTAATAAATGCTCCAATTATAATTTCACCTGATTGGAATTTACCCTTCGAACTAATGTGTAATGCGAGTGATTTTGTAGTAGGTGTAGTTTTGGGACAGTGAAGAGACAAGCACTTTCAGCCGATCTATTACGCTAGCAAGACATTAACAGCTGCACAAGAAAATTACACCACCACAGAAAAAGAATTGCTCGCTATGGTTTTTGAATTTGATAAATTTAGACAGTATTTGATATTATCTAAAGTTGTCGTTTACACTGACCATTCAACTCTTTGTTATCTTTTAACTAAATCTGATGCAAAACCTCGACTTATAAGATGGATTTTACTCTTACAGAAATTGGATTTAGAAATTCAAGATAAGAAAGGAGCTAAAAATATTGCAGCAGATCATCTTTCTAGGCTTGAAAATCCATATATTGAAAAATTAGATGAGAATCTAACTCCGAGGTACCTTGGTTCGCAGAGATTGCAAATTACTTAGCTGCTAACATCCTACCAAAAAGGTTAACACATCAT
Organism: Gossypium australe; assembly: GCA_005393395.2. Lineage (NCBI taxonomy): Eukaryota > Viridiplantae > Streptophyta > Magnoliopsida > Malvales > Malvaceae > Gossypium > Gossypium australe. Next base: position 40,769,718 of record CM016622.1, on the reverse strand, counting down.
CAAAAGAAGCGATTCTTTGCTGATGCGAAAAACTATTTTTGGGAGGATCCTTTTCTTTTCCGTATATGTGCAGATCAAGTAATTCGGAGATGTGTTACAAGGGCAGAAGCAAGCAAAATCCTAGAACATTGCCACTCAGGACCTTCAGGAGGATATTACAGCGGGATTAAGATAGCACATAAAACGATCGAATCAGGTTTTTATTGGCCAACTTTATTTAAAAATGCCAACAGGTATGTTGCTTCATGTGATAAATTCCAAAGAACAGGTAATATCTCTAAACGTGATGAAATGCCTCAAACGTATATGTTATCATGTGAAATATTCGATGTATGTGGTATTGACTTTATGGGTCCATTTCCTAGTTCATTTGGAAATAAATACATCTTAGTAGCAGTAGATTACATGTCAAAATGGGTAGAAGCTCAAGCTTTACCTACTAACGATGCTAGAGTAGTAGTGAGGTTTCTTAAGAGACTTTTCTCTCGATCCGGAACACCCAGAGCAATTATCAGTGATAGGGGTACTCACTTTTGTAATACTCAATTTGATAAAGTCCTAAAAAAATATGGAGTATACCACAGGACAGCTACCCCTTATCACCCTCAAACCAGTGGGCAAGTAGAAGTAGCAAATCGAGAGCTTAAGCGTATTCTAGAGAAAACAGTTGAATCAAACAGGAAAGACTGGGCATTAAAACTAGACGATGCTTTATGGGCCTATAGAACAGCGTTTAAAACTCCCATAGGAACATCCCCATACAAACTTGTCTGTGGAAAAAGTTGTCATCTACCATTTGAGTTAGAGCACAAAGCTTTTTGGGCTATAAAATTATTAAATTACGATCTTAAAACCGCAGGTGAGAAAATAGGATGCATTTGAACGAGCTAGATGAATGGCGAGCTAATGCCTATGAGAACTCATGGTTATATAAGGAGGCAACAAAGCGATGCCATGATGCTCGTTTAAAGCAATCAAAGCAATTCGAAGTAGGAGACTTAGTCCTGTTATACAATTCAAGGCTCAAATTGTTTCCTGGAAAGTTGAAATCAAGATGGTCAGGTCCATTCGTGATCAAAACTATTTTCCCTATGGCACAGTCGAGGTAACTCATCCAACTCATGGCACATTAAAGGTAAATGGTCAGCGACTGAAAATTTATAATGGTGAAGGTTTTAGGAATATGAGAGAGGAGCTTCGGCTCCATGAACCTTCATTTAGAACTGAAAACAGGGTAAGTCTAGCTTAAGACTTTAAACGAGCACTTCTAGGGAGGCAACCCGAGCACTAACTTCACTAATGTCATATTTTAGATTTCTTGCAAACTAACCAATTTAGTAAAGTGCAGGTTTCCCTACCACACGGCCTTGAACACGGGCGTGGCCGTGGTTGTGTGGACACCACGAGTAGGTACATAGGCATGGCAAACATGGTGTAAAAATAGGACAAAAATTTTCCCCAAGCAACGGGCTCTGACTAAATGACACGACCGTGCGACGCGGCCATGGTCGAAATTGACTAATAGACACAAGCGTGTGACACGCCCGTGCATCCAACCCCTTGGTTGATTCTGAGTAAACAACACGGGAGTGAGCCACGCTCGTGTCTTAAAACCGTGTGAGACACTGACTAAATGAACACGAGCGTAGGACTCTATCCAAGGGCATGGGAGAAGCGAACGAGACAATACGCGGGCGTGTAAAATGGCCGTGTGGCCTAATACGCCCACGTAACACGGGCGTGTGATACAATTCAAATGTGACTAAATTTAAAATTCTCAAAAAACACGGGCTGAATAAAGGGAACACGGGCATGGCCCCTGACCGTGTTCCCTACCCCCTATTTAAAACAACCAATGCCCTTCTCCCCCCAAAATTTTCCCCAACCCCCAAAAACCCTAGCTGTTTCTCTCCAAAACCACCACCCCATTCCAGCCACCAGCAAAATCCTCTCCTCCCTTGACTTCCCCTATCCCTTATCTCCTTCTCTCTTTCACATACCCATAGAAAATCAGTCCACACCCGTGCCGATGGAATACACGCCCGTCCAAAAATGTGACACAGTCGTGTTCCCCCATCTACATGCAACACATGCCCATGCATCACCCCTCAATGCCCGTGCTCCATCCACCGACTCAATCGCTCCGCTTCTCTCCAAAAACTCCACCGATCACCTCTCCTTTTTACATTTTACTCCATTGAACTATATTATCACTAGAATTTTATTTAGTTTCTAGTTAGTTTATTCTTATTGCTTAATATTAGTTATATTCATTATTAGATTGATATATTCATTTAGTCATTGTTTAAGTAATAACAAGTAGTATTTATGAAAAATATGTCTTTTAAGAACGATTAGTATTTATGCAAAATATTAGTTTATTCTTATCGTGGTTTTTATCCTTGTTATATCTTTTGATATTGTTGAGTTCTTAAATGTTATGCAATATGTCTTGGCTGGAAATGTTACTTGAATCATTGAATATTTGTTATTTTCAGGACCATAATGTCATCGTCTCGAGGCAAAAAAACTACCGTTCCCACCTCAAAAAAATGGAAGGGACACAGTGCAACCACTTTAACTGCCTCTGCCGAAATACGTCACCCATTCCTATGTTTTCCTTCGGGAACTCAGGATGATCTTTATCAGATACTACGCGCAAGACCTCTCGGCGTAGGAAGGTGTATCGATTGGACCACCTTAGAACAGGTCTAGCTAGCAGATGAGGTCCAGGCCTTATTATTCACAGACCCGTGGGGGCAATTTTTCAACATCATTGATCCCACATACCTAGAGCTTACTCTGGAACTCTGCTATACTTTCCACCTCCAGACGGTGATGACTAACTTCGACGACTCTGGCACTATCCAATTCCACCTCGGAGGTCTAGTCCGTGAGATGAGTGTCCCACAGTTCGGAGCTGCTTTGGGACTCTTTACTGACGAATTCATGGAGGATAACAAACTCGAGGACCTCTACCACCACATCCTTAACTCCCCCTCGAGATGTTGGTACAATATAGCTCCCAACTCAGCCACTTATGACCCTAGTCGCTCCAAAGTGATGGCTCCCGCCCCATCCCTGAGGTACGTACACGCTATTTTAGGTCATACACTGACAGGTAAGCGAGAGAGCACCAGCGTCGTCAACACTCACGATGCCTACTTCCTATGGTGCATGGAAAACGAGCACGTTTTTGACCTAGCCTATTTCATAGCTCGTGCCATTCAACATGAGACGGAGTAACATAGGAGAGGGGTCATATCTATGGGTCCATACATCACATGCTTGGCTTGATATTTCGGGATCCTCAACACCGCTGCTCAAATCTCCTCACTCACACTGATAGGTTAGATGTCCCCATAGGGCATCCAGACGATGCTACACATGAGGATGATCCAACGTTGACGTGGGACCGATCCTCCCCAATATCGACTAGCACCTACCACCGAAGAGAAGGATCCTGAGGACATTACTGACAATGTTCCACACCCACATGAGGAACCACAACCCAGCCATAGACCAGTTCATGCGGCTGCTGCACTTTTAGACATCTCTGAACGTCTCACTCAGTTCGAGCAATACTGGACTCAACAATTCAATGACACCGCTCGACGATTCGACTGCATTGAGGCGACTCTTCAGTAGATTTTCCAGCACTTCACATACCACCGCCTCCACAACCTCGTGACCCAACCGATGGTGAGGACTTTTGATTCCTTTTTATTTTTAGTTATATCTTTAATTTTATTTTATTTTTTTTGCTTTTATTTGGTTTTGATGTACACTTTTATTATAATTTGCTAGTTCACACCTTTACTTTTTATTTTGTTCGAAACTTTTATTAGTAAAATTCCAATTTCTTTTATCTCCGAGTGTCTAATCTTCAAGCAAATATCAAAACCCCCTAAAAGGTTACTGATGACTCTATAGTTTCAAAAGGTTCAAGGTGCCACTAAGGAACTGGAATATTTTCACATACCTTCACATCTACTTAGTTCATCATGCATTGCATCTACTCTATACCTACATATTTCATTCTCAAGGAATCCGTCCAAAATTCAGGGAGTTTCACTTCTCTCCCTATCTTATGATTTTATTACTATATTGTTATCATATATATCTTTGTACATTGAAGGCAATGTACATCTTAAGTGTGGGGGTGAATATTTATTTCGAGGAAGTGCCTAACTTTCTGCTTTATTCTCAAATCCCTGAATTATGCCTTGAATTATACCTTGTTCTTTAAGTAATTTTCTCATATTACTAATTAAAATGATTTATGATGTGTATTGATATGTTTTGGATTAAGTCATTGACAATTGTGCAGTGATGATTTAAACTTTAGGAGACTAGAGAATCAAGCATGATGAGTCTATTTTCAAAAATTAAAATTTTGTTAGGTTGTCTACCTGAATCTAATTATTACCTTGAAGTTTAAAATTACAAAGCTGATATCAAAAACCCATAATTTCTATGAGATTTTGAGCCTTTTAAGAGCATATATTCCTTTTGTGCTCACATTTTGATTATGAGTATGTCAACATTGATTTGTTATTCTAGAACTTGCTTCGATTATACATGTCAAGACGATATTATTGATTTGATATACTGAGATGATAAAGGCACTTAGGATTTAACCCACTCACTCCACTAAAATGCTTACCCTCACAATTAACCCCTAGTGAACCCCTTTGATCCTAACAACCCTTTTTATTGACTCACCCACTAATATTAACCTAAAACCCATTTTGTATTTGTTATCACCATTTCTTGACTCCCTTTTTGTCGCGATTTGATTTTGAGCAATTACCTAACTATGTTCTATATTTCAGTTGTAAAAGTTCTTTCCTATACTTGATTTGCTCTTTAAAAAATAAATTCAAAGTATATTCATTATTAGTTCTATGATTAAGAGAGTTTGTACGCTTAAATTCCACATCTTGAAGAAAAAGCTCGTATTATTAGTATCACAAGTTTTTAATTGATGTAATTATTCAGGATTAGTTCATTTGCCTAGTTAGGTAAATTGTCAATTCAATCTCGATTCTAACCCTCTAATTCAACATTTACCCACACCTTTAACCCGAGCCCCATTACAAACCCTTTTAAAGACCTTTTGATTTGTGTATCATCTCATTTTACAGTGGTGGAGATTTGATTTTCAGGCAAGCTTATGGGATTAACTTTTCATGTTCGACTTTTGAGTGCTTAATTTTGAACCTTAAACACTTTGAGTGAATCTTTAGTGAGGATGTCAACTCTTGTTGATGTTGAATTAAAGATGATTATTTAGGTAAGGGGAAACACCTATATTTTCATGCTACAAAAACTATGACTTTGATTGTTTGAATTTTAGGATCCTTCTATTTAAATTATCAATTTATGAATTATCTTTGAATTATGATGAAACACTATTGATGAATATTATGAATCAAGGAAGTTCATTTTAATTGTGATTATGAGTTGAGAATTTTGCTTGAGCACAAGCAAATGCTTAAGTGTGGGGGTATTTGATAAACTGTAATATGAACATATTTTAATCCCACATTTTAGCATACTTTTGGATGATTTATTCCTTGAATTGGGGAATCTGGTGCTCCTAATCCTTTAAATTCATGTTTTCTATTTAGAAGAGCACAGGAAGATGAAAAGAATGAGAAACGGGCCAAAAACGGAGTAAATGGGACAAATCACGAAATGCACACGGCCTGGGCCTAAGACCACATGGCCGTGCCTCCTTAACAGACCCGAACACGACCTAGCAACGATTCACACGGGCGTGTGCCATGGGCGTGTCCCTGTCGTGACAAAGAGGAATTTCACTCAGATTAGGGTACTTAGAGGCAAGGAAAGCCATTCCAAAAGCCTATATAAACACCCTAGAGGCCAACCTTCAGGGCACGTCCAGTTAGGCCGACGAGCCAAGCCAGAGAGGCCAAAATTATAGAATTTACTCGAAGAAAGCCAGTTGATTCATCTCAAGAAGTTAGAATTATACTCAAGACGGAGGATCTTCCATTCAATTCCTTTAGGGGTTTTAGGGTTTTTCTTATGTTTTGTTTTATATTTTCTTCTGAGATGTATTCTTTTATTACTATGAACTAAACCCTCAAATACCTTAGGGGGATGAAACCTAAGATGGATCTTGTTATTGTTTTCTGAACTATATGATAAATACTTGATTTGTTCTTACTTATGTGCTCTTAATTCTTGCTTTGATATTTCAGGATATTGATTCAAGTATTGATGTGCTTAGGCAGAGGAGGAATAGACCTTGTCTAAGAGTAGATCTAGCATGATTAAGAGGAGTTGATCGCAAGATTAGGGTCAAACCTAATATGGGAGTCCATAGATCGAGTTAATGCAATTCTAGGGGTTTTAATTAGAAAGAGATTTCAATTAATCAACCTAGGGTTAGACGTTAGTATCCTCGAGAGAGGTATTAATATACATTAGGGAATTCTACGGATCAAGTCAAGTGAATAAATCGTTTGGTTCAGAGTTAAATAACAAGAGAAGTCTAGGTGGATTGTTCCTCGGGTATTGTCTTAATCAATTGGTTTTTCCCACAAGTATTTCCCCAATTCATTCTCTTTTTCTTTGCATCTTTAGCTTAATAGTTAGTTAATTTTAGATAAAATAACAATTCCCTTAATTCTTAGGCTAAATAATAAAAAGAAAGAAAGTATTAGTACTTTTGGTTCCTTTGGGTTCGACAATCCGGTCTTGCCACTAAACTATACTACTGTTCAATAGGTGCGCTTGCCTCAATCGTTGTCATAGTTAGTTTCTAGGCTCGATCATTCTTTATATAAAATTTTAAGACTCTGACAATACGATCACCGAGATAGAGGATTATAATGAATAAAATGTGAAATATCATGAATTAAATGATATAAAATATATGTTATATGTTAATAGATTAGATTGCGATAGTGAATATGATTGAAAAATGATATGTGTACTAACTTGTAAATGGAATTGAACATTGGTACCCTTTTAATTAGTCGGGCTGAGTTGGATATAGTTGGCATGCCAAAGGATTGGTTTGGTTATGGGTTATGTATTTATGCGCCAGGATAGACTTTGTGTGCCAGACACTTTATGCACCAGGAATACGCTTTGTGTGCCAAGATGCACATCTTGTGGGAGTATGTGCTTTGTGCGTTAGTAGTACAATTCATGCTCTAGTATGCACATTACGTGCTAGTTACCATGTAACATCTTGAGACTGGATCTGGAATTTGGGCCTCGCAAGTGAAGGTTCACCATTGTTTTGACAAACTCGGGGTTCACTAGTATTTTAGAGAACTTGGGGAGTTCTCCAAAAGAGTATTATCAAGGAGTCCGACAGTGTTTTAGGTTTGAAGTATATGCCAAAAGATGCGATAATGGGTCCGCCATATTCATTACAAGTTGGGTTCGCCAGTTGGTTTGGCAAGCTAGTGTTCGCTAGTTGATTTAGTAAGCTGGGTTCACTATTGAGTTGCGAACTAGGGGTTCGCTAGTCAAAGTCGAGTTAGACTCAAATTAGGAAATAAAGATATTATGTATTTAGGAGTATTTTTCGTGCAAGCAACCTTCTTTTAAACCGACTAGGGTTCCTAAGTCTAGTAGGGTATCCTAAGATCACTAAGATATTTAGTGCCTATAAATACAACCCTTATTCCATGAAAATTCTCTCATTGATATTTTGTTGTCAAGTTTTTGTTTTGAACCAAGTTCGTATCAACCAAGGTAAGACTCTGTCCTGTTAAGGTTGATAGTTTAGAAAGTTAGGTTCGCTTGCATGTGTGAATTCTGTAAGTTTTGTCTGTTTATGTAATCTGTGTGTTTATGTATGTTGCGAAACAGTCGGACCATCTACCAGCAAAGATAAAGGAAAGGCCAAGCTTGTTTAGGATTCTCAGTTTTTTGGTGAGTGGTTAAGAATTGCCATGTTTTCATTATGAAAGCTCAGGGTTCATAATGCATTTGCGAACTGTTATGTTTTCCAAAAACCTGGTTATTGAAACTAAGTTCCAAGAGTAAGCTTTTCCTACAAAGCTCTATTTTTAAAAGTTCTGATACTCTGTTTTCAAGATATGTTTCCATGTTATATTTTTAATCTATGTTTTAAAGATATGTTTTATGCATGCTCCTAAGCAAGCCTATGTTTTAAAATATGTTTTTAAAACTACAGTTTTATAAGCTATGTTTTTTCGAGCTCTATATGTGAGTTCTACGTGATAAGTTTTTATGCGTGCTCCTTTGTGAGCCTTTATGTTGGATATATTGGTATACCAAAAGATTGCGAGTACTTACCTATAAGTTCTGCGATTTTAGGCATTAAGACCCTAGGACATGTAGAGAGATAAGGGAATGTCGATGTAACACCCCTTACCCATATTCAACGCCGGAACCGGATATGAGGAATTACTGAACTTAACTTACTTAAACGTAAAACATCGGGCTATAAAATTTCTTTTCAACTTCAAACTTCTCATTCGTATTCATAACATCCTTATTATGGGTCTACGAAGCCCTAAACATACATACGGAAGGTTTCAAAATTAAACAGAAGACTTTTACGCACTTAGGAAAATTTTACCTAAATAGGACACTGACTTGTATCACACGGCCTGTCACACACTCGTGTTTCTGGCCTGTGGTCGACACTGACTTGCATCACATGGCTAGTCACACGCCCGTGTCCTTCGACCGTGTGACGAAATAAATTCCAAAATTTAGGTGCAGACTTCACACGGCCTGGGCATACGCCCATGTCTGTGGCCGTGCCTTCCACACGGTCATGTCTCTTCCCGTGTGTTTACTACTGAGCATATTGATTTGTAAAATTAACATGCAGGGAACACATGGCCTAACCACACACCCATGGGGCTGACCGTGTGTCACACACGGCCTAGACACACGCCAGTGTGCCTACCCGTGTGGACTAGAACAAGTCTATTTGCCAAGCTCTTTTTATCCCCCTAACTCATACAACATAAATCACATTCAACCATTAACCAAGCAACCCAATCATGCATCATACACATTCATGAATAACCTCATCTTTTCACATATTAATAACAAATGAGCCATCAACTATGGCTATATACAAAAGAGTTCATATTTAAAAGAGCCAACACACTTGGCCAAAACAACATGACATTTCGCTAAGCCTAGCCCCTATACATGCCATACTCAAAATGCTAAGTCTAAATATACCAAGTTAAGCTGATAGTGTGGGTGATCTTCCGATTATCTTCATATCTCGAGTTGGCTTTTTGACACTATAAAACAAATGAAAAGAAAAGGAGGAAGCTTAAAGCTTAGTAAGTCTACATGTAAACAATAAGCATCATACCATATGCAATCAATCAATAACATTACATATTATGTAAGAACAATTAAAAATTTCCAATATCATGCTTACTCATCTCCACTCTTACCACATCCCAACCATATCTCAAATACATTGCCCACAATTATTTGTACTTATGCCCTGCATTTATCACCACAAAGGCACATGAAATATTTACTTGAATGAGATTCTTGATGAACCCTTCGAAATGATACACGTATCTGGTGGTTTCACACACAGCCCACAATTGTTCAATAATAGGGTGGTATCGCACACAGCCCACCTATAATGATAATTACGGTGGTATCGCACATAGCCCACCAAATGATAATATAAACGATGGTAATGCACAAAGCCCATCGTGAATAAATAATAAGGTGATATCACACACAGCCCACCAAAAAAATAATTACGATCGTATTGCACACAGCCTACCAACAATGATAATTACAGATATTTATACGTACTTATATTTCTATTCCGAGGTTTATACGAGAATTACTCATTATCTATCATTTTCAATCAATCTCACTAATAAGTAATTTCATCCATACAATGCATCAATAGTTAACAACATATGTATTAAAGATATATCGTTTACACATAAACTTACCTCGGTGCAAAATGTGTTAATTGACGGTTTAATCGATAACCTTGCCTTTCCCTCGGTCAAGGTTGTTTCCGTGCTCTTCATGATTTATAATAATAAAATTCACTCATTCAATCACTACATAATTCATGACACTTCAAAATTTCTACTTAGGCAAAAATGACCATTTTGCCCTTATACTTTGGCAAAATTATGATTTTGCCCCTAGGCTCGTAAATTATTTTTCATCACATTTTCTCATTAAACAAGCCTAGCTGAACATTTATTTCTCTTACAAAAATTCACAAAACCAATCATTTCATGCATTTATTATTCAATTACAACCTTTACAAATAAGTCCCTTTTTAGGTGTTTTCATGGTAACACCTTTCACAAAACTTACTCCTCAACCCACTAACATTCATTTTCTTCCATAAAAACTCAGCAAACAACCTAACACTCTCATGGAAAATCCCTAAACTTTTAACCATTTTGCAAAATAGTCCCATCTTTAGCTAGCTTAAGCTTTAGGGGTTCCAAAAGCACAAAAATTATAAAAAAATAACCATCAAGAATACTTACTAGCAAGGAGAATAAGTTGCTGAAATTTCAAGCTCCCAAGACCCTTCTTTTAGTGTAAAAATAATTGGAAGAAGAAGGAGGATGAAAAAGATGATAGCCTTCCTTTTGTTTTATTTTATTTTATTGCCATTTAGTCACCTAACCCACCAAATTATTGACCAAATTGAGTCTATTGTCCCCTATGGCCGGATATCAACATTTGGAAGGCCTAATTACACATTAGGGACCTCCAATTAAAATTCTATAGCCATTTAACACCTTTGGCTTGTAAAATAGAACTTTCGCACTTTATGCGATTTAGTCTTTTTTCTCAATTAAGCATACAATCGCTAAAATTAAGGAACCAAAATTTTCATGCATCCTTATAAACTTGCTACAACACGTAAAATAATATTAAAAATAATTTTCTTCAACCTTAGATTAGTGGTCTCGAAACCACTGTTCCAACTAGCCCCAAAATTGAGCTGTTACAGTCGAGCTATACTCTATTCAATGGGACATGTTGGTGTACAGGAGACTATTTAGCTTATGCTACACTTATGGGACATGTTAAGGACTCTTTGAGTCATTCTGAGGTGTTATAAGGAGATCCACATATCCAATAGATAAGACAAGATAAGTGTGTTAAGATAAGTGTGAGAACATATTATATGATTCTCAGGCATTCTGATAAGATAAGTATGTGAGCATGTTTCATGTTATATAAATTTCATTTTCAAACAAGAACAAGCTATGTTTTTAAGTATGATTTTTAGTAAGTAGACGTGAAACTATTTTCAAACTTCTTTGATCTTTTGACAAGTAGGATCTGCGAACTGGGTTTCGCGCCTTCACTGCGAACCCAACATGCTATACGATTTTTTAAGCTAAGTCATCTTTCTGTTTAAAACTCTGTATTTTAAGCATACTCTGGTCATTCCTGATTATTCACTGAGTTCACAATGAACTCACCCATTCCTTTCTTACTTCACAGGTAAGTAGGTCGAGGATGGCAGTGGTGAAGTAGATGACTTGGTGAGGCTCATCTCTGAATAGATATCAGTGAACCTGGGAAAATAGTCGATGGGGTTTTTATTTGTGAGGGTTTAGACGTAATATAATTTAATTATTTTATTGCAACAATTTTTCCTTAAAGTTTAAGTTTATTTTCGTTCTGCAAACCATAAAGCTAAATCTTTATTAATTTATTCTCATCATGAATAAAGTTTGATGTTTCTTTATTTCCACTTCCATGCATACCATGTTGTATTCTTTCAATATTACCAAAGTATGTCTTAATATCATATGCGTGCCAATTTTACTAAGAAGTATTATTTTCTGCGACCCTTGTATGTATGCGACCCCAATATGCATGTGAATCCCCAAGTAAAAATATCTTACTATTTAGTGAACCTTATACAAGTACGCGAACCCTTGTGTGAATGACTTCCTTGTTTGCGAAGCTTGTATTGCATGTGAACCTAGTGTTTAGATGCAAACTTAGGAAGTATGTGAATTGCATTTACTTTGTGAACCTGTATTATTATGCGAACTGATGCTTTGTGTTTTTATGTGAACGATGCATGTTACTCTTGTAACACCCCTAACCCGTATTCGTCGCTGGAATAGGGTTACGAGGTATTACCGGCTAATACACATCACTTAACAAACAAAACTCATACATTTATGCATTCATATTCTAACACCATTCCATCACAAACATATTTTCCCTTATAAGGGCTTACGAGGCCTTAAACATGCATTAGAAGTGGCTTGGGAGTAAACCAATAACATGCAAAAATTTTGGAAACTTGGAAAACTTTCAACATTTCAAGGGTCACACGCTAGTGTGGACAGGCCATGTGCCTCACACGGCTCCAGACATGCCCGTGTGAAAATAAGGCATACATATTGACTTAGGTCACACGGCCGACCACACGCCCGTGTGTATTGCCTACGTGCCCTTCGAAGTGGCCACACATGCCCGAGTGTTAGACTCTGTACTAGGTCGTGCCAAAACTATAGGGTATACTGACTTATGCAACACGGCCAAGTCACACGCCCGTGTGCTAGGCCGTGTGCCATTTAGAGGGGTATACTGACTTTTACCACACGGCCGATCACACTCCCGTGTGTGAGGCAGTGTGGAGCATATTGACTTCAATTCCAAATAAACACCAGGAGACACACGACCGTGTAACATGGCCATGTGTCACACACAGCTGAGACACACGCCCGTGTCCCTACCCATGTGGACTAAAATAGGCTATTTGCAAAGCCATTTTGCCACCCTATTATCATAAGCAAACACAATCATAATGGTAACAATTTCACAACCCAATTAGCAGCCATTCCATAATAATTCATACACATATAATACCATTTCTTCCTACCATTCCAAAGCTTAACTAATATCATACATCTTCCATTCATAAACCTTTAAAATAACAAGACATCATTTGCATAATTTCCATCAACATTTGACAAAACCTACCGAAACATACTATCAAGTTTAGCCAAATCACATGGCTTAACCTTACACAAAATGTACCAAAACCATAATCTCAAGTAACCATATTTATCAACTTTAAAACTAGCCTATACATGCCATATATACAATTACCCACAAGTTCAAAAGTACTAATCGGCAACTGGATAGTGTTGTAATAGCTCGATTTAGGGCCTAGTCAAAATAGTGGTGCGAGACCACAAATTTGAAGTAGAAATATGAGTTTTAATGATTTTTATGAGATTTATGAGGTGGTTGCATGATTGTGTTAAAATTTCATGAAGAAATTTTATTAATTAATGAATAAATTGTCCATTAGGACTAAATTGTAAAGATTAGAGAATATGAGATTCTAGAAGATTTGAGTATAAAATAGAATTATAAAAATTACTAGAGGTCCTTTTTTAGCAATTAGACCATTAAATGTTAAGATGGACAAAAATGAACATGGGAAGGAAAATATTAAGGAAAGGGACCTTAAGGGCATTTTAGTCATTTGGTTAATAAATGAATTAAAAGGGAAAATAAGTCAAAATTTGTGTCCATCTTCTTCAAGCCATAGTTGAGTTTTACAAGCCCTCCATAGCTAGGGTTTCTTTAACTTTCAAGCTTGATTGTAAGTATCTTTTAGCCCCGTTTTTAATGTTCTTCGTATTTTTGAAATCCTCGTAGCTTGATTTAGCTATTTCTAGCTATATTCTGAGCTAGGATTCATGTTCAAAAATTTTCCCATGTATGACATGCATCTCTTTTGATGTTTTATGGAAGAATATGGAAGTTTGATTTATGATAAACATCTTTTTCTAAATGAATTTCATGAAAAATGCATAAAAGGATCAAATTGTAAAAGTTGTAGAAATGGTCATACATGAGTGAACTAGTGGAAATTGATTATTGATATAGTTGAGATTATGATTCGGCTAGGCTTGAAATGCAAGAAAGTTGAATGAAAATCATTTTACGAGCCTATGGGAAAAAGAGTAAATATGAGAAAATTTAAGGGTAAAATTGTAATTTTGTCAAAGTATGATTCATGAGTCAATTTAGTCAATGTGAGTATTAAACAAGTGAATTTGTTATTATAGATCAAGAAATACGAAGCTCGGACTGAAACCGAGGCAAAAACAAAGTTATGGACAAAATTGCACTTCTACACATATTTTGGAGTACCAAAGTAAGTTTGTATGAATTGAAGTCTTTATGTGTATTTACATTAAATCACTTATTATGTTATTGAATGTACTGTATTTCCTTGAAAAAGAATAATAATGTCTTAATAAAGAAATCAACGAGTATAGAAAATGAAAGTCCCGATTGAAGTATTGGAATAAAGAGGATATCTATGTCATAACATGAGACAACCAAAGCCGTGTAAGACCATGTCTGGGACATGCCATCGGTATCAAGGAATGTATGTCCCATGTAAAACCATGTCTTGGTCATGGCATTGGCACCAAATGTAGATGCTGTGTAAGACCATGTTTGGGACATGGCATCAGCATCGAATAAGTAAGGTCTCGTGTAAGACCATGTCTGGGACATGGCATCGACACCATACAAGAAAAGTCTCGTGTAAGACCATGTCTGGCACATGGCTTCGGCGCCAAAGGGAGATCTCGTGTAAGACCATGTCTGGGACATGGCGTCGAAATCAAGTTAAGAAATACTGTGTAAGACCATATCTGGGATATGGCATCGACATCATGAGGTGATTCCATGTAAGACCATATCCGGGATATGGCATTGGCACCAAGATACATGTTTGATGAGATTGAATATCTTCTGTTATTTTGGGAAAATTCAAAGGGTAAAAGTGCCAAGTGAGAAAGAGGTAACAAAAGAGTTAAGTGAATAAAGATAGTAACAAGTTAAGCTACTCAAGGATGATAAAGAGTATTGTTTAAGTTAAGGAAGTTAACGATTTGAGTTTATGATTACTTTCGTAAAAGTACTAAATTATGTGACTAAGTGATACAAGTACCATGAATAAAATACAAATATGAAATCATATTGTGATTTAAGATGGGTAAGAGTAAGTATGAGAAAGTATGCTTGAGTACTTGATGCTTATATTGTTCATGTATTATGAGATGAATGGGTTATTTTAAGTATTTATGTTATTACATAAATTTCATGCCAACTTACTAAGCTATATGCTTACCCCTTCCTTTTTCCTTTTTCCTTGTAGTTTCGCCAAGCTAGTTCGGGAATCATAGAAGTCAGAGCTCAGAATCACACTATCAATCATTATTTTGGTATAGCCAAGTTGTTTTATGTTAAGTATGGCATGTATAGAGATTATACCATTTTGAGTTATATCATATTGGGAGCCAAAGAATTGGCTATTAAAGTTACTATTCCTTTTGTATATGGCCTAAGTGATAGGCCAATATTTGTTAAGTTATATATACTAATGATAATGAGTTTTATGAATGCTATAAGTGATGTTTCAGGAATTATTCATAGTACATGAATTGCTTGTGTTGGCGTAAGTGTGTTTATGTTTCAGGGTGGCAATTGGCTTGAAAAATAGCCTCTAAGTGTCCATACGGGTAGACACATGGGCATTTGTCTAGGCCGTGTGTGACACACGGTCAACCCCCTTGGGTGTGTTGATAAGCCGTGTGTCCCCTGCATTAAATTGCGAGAATTCGATTCGTCACACGGGCCAACACACGGGCGTGTGCTTAGGCCGCATGCTCCTTAAGGGGTTGCTGACGTCATAAACAGAATACCCCTGGTTTTCACACACGGGTGAAGATACGGGTGTGTCTAGGCCGTGTGAAGGACATGGGCTATTGACACGAGCGTGTGTCTGGCCGTGTAAAAACCCCTGTAAGTTCAAAATAAAAATAAATTTTACACGGGCTGGGAACATAGGTGTGTGTGACCACACGGCCAGTCCACACGGGCGTGTCCCAAGTCACACGTGCATGTGACCTTTATTTAGGCAAAATTTTTCAAGGAGTGTAAAAGTTTTCGGTTGAACTCCGAAACCTTCCAGATGTATGTTTAAGGCCTTGTAGGCCCATGATATGCATGTTATGTCTAAGAAAGAAAAGTTTTAATTTGGAATGAAATTTTATAGCCCGTTATTGCATGTTCAAGCAAGGTCAAGCATGGTAATGTCTCGTATCCAGTCCCAGCATCAGACCCGGGTAAGGGGTGTTACATTTAATGGTATCAGAGCTACGGTTTAGTCTATTCTCAGACTAACATAGCATAAGTATGAGTCTAGCTATACATGCCATACATATGAGTATTTATATAATGATAGTGTGACGACTTCTAATGACTTAAATTGTGTTTTTATATAGTAAATGGATCTCGAAAGAGCTGTGGCTGATGATGTAGAAAGTAACACACCGGCTCCTGCTGAAGGGATGGTGCCAAATGAAAATAAGAATAGACCTACAACAGTAAGTCAGAGAGGAGGAGAAGAGGCTAGGGAAGCTTTCCTCCACACGATGATTACATGGTACACGGAGTTCGTTCGAATGAACCCGAATGCACAACCTCCTCCACCCCCGCCTATTCTTCAGTCTACCCCTGTAGCCCCTCAAGTGGTAGAAGTGGTAAGAAGAGAAAAGCCTCCAGTAGATAGACTCCGGAAGTAAGGAGCCGAGGAACTCAGGGCCAGTAAAGATGATGACCCGGAAAGAGACAAATTCTGGCTTGAAAACACCATTTGGGTATTTGATGAGTTATCATGCACACCTAAAGAGTGCATAAAGTGTGTAGTTTCTCTTTTGAGAGATTCCGCTTATCAATGGTGGAATACCCTTGTGTCGGTGGTACCAAGGGAAAGGGTCACATGGGTGTTTTTCCAAGAAAAATTCGAGAAGAAGTACACTAATCAGAGATTCATCGACTAGAAAAGGAAGGAATTCTTAGAATTGGAACATGGTAAAATGTCAGTGACTGAGTACGAGCGTGAATTTGTAAGGCTCAGTAAATAGGCTCGGGAATGTGTATCCTCAGAGGCTATTATGTGTAAGAGGTTTGAGGATGGGCTAAATGAAGACATTAAACTATTTGTTGGTGTCCTTGAGTTGATGGAATTTTTTGTGTTAGTGGACCGGGCTTGTAAAGCTGAAGAATTAGTTAAAGAGAAAAGAATAGCTGAAATGGAGTCTCGTGACTCAAGAAAGCGACAGTGGAATAAGTCATTTCAATCCTAGTCCAAGAAGTCGAGAGATTTCTCTACCCGATCAGCTACTTTAGCCGGGTTTTCAAACAAAGGCAAGAGTAAACAATATTTGGGGAATAAGGCCCAGACTACTTCAGTCGCTAGTTTTGGGAATATTCGATCTAATAGATCGGAATGCCCACAGTGCGGTAGACGTCACCCTGGTGAGTGTCCTGCATATGAGAATGCTTGTTTTAAGTATGGTTCCCAACATCATTTCCTCAAAGAATGCCCCGAAATGGTTGAGAAAGACAAAGTTCAAAGTGCAAGAGTAGGAAGCAGTAATAGAAGAAGACAACAAAGGAACCCGCGAAGAGGGGCAAGTAGTAAGGGTACACCCCGAGGGCAGGCTATAAGATCTGAGGGTAGAGCACCTACAAGGACTTACGCCATTCGCGCTCGTGAAGAGGCATCATCTCCTGATGTAATTACGGGTACAATTTCTCTTCATGACACTGATGTTGTTACTTTAATTGATTCGGGGTCTACCCATTCATACATTTGCATGAAATTAGCATCTAGCATGAGTATACCTAATGAGTTTACGAAGTTTGTGCTAAAAGTGTCTAATCCTTTAGGAAAAAGCATGTTAGTTGATAAAGTATGTAAAGATTTCCCATTGATGATTAGAGGTCATTATTTTAAGGCGAATTTTATGTAATTGCCATTTGATGAATTCGACATTATTCTTGGTATGGATTGGTTAACCACTCATGATGTGACAGTAAATTGTAGGAAGAAATATATTGAGTTGAGATGTGATAATGGGGATACTCTTTATGTTGAATTAGATGAACAAGAAAAATCATCGGTAGTGATCTCTCACATGTCGGCTCAGAGGTATGTAAGAAAAGGGTATGAGGCGTATCTTGCTTTTGTGATGAAAGCCAAGGAAATTGAGTTAAAGATTGAATTAGTACCAATAGTGTATGATTATTCAGATGTTTTTCCCGAGGAATTTCCAAGACTGCCTCCAGTTAGATATGTTGAGTTCGGCATTGAGTTAACTCCTGGTACAGTACCGATATCGATTGCCCCTTACAGGATGGCTCCAACTGAGTTGAAAGAATTGAAGGCACAGTTGCAAGAGCTGATAGACAAAGGTTTTTCTAGACCGAGTTATGCTCCATGGTGTGCTCCGTATTATTTGTGAAAAAGAAAGATGGCTCCATGAGATTATGCATAGATTACCGACAACTCAATAAAGTAATAGTAAAGAACAAGTACCCTTTGGTAAGGATCGATGATTTGTTCGATCAATTGAAAGGAGCTACTGTGTTCTCCATGATAGACTTGAGATCGGGATATTATCAGTTAAGAGTAAAAGACTCAGATGTGCCAAAAACGACTTTTCGAACGAGGTATGGGCACTATGAATTTTTAGTCATGCCTTTTGGTTTAACCAATGCCCCGGCGGTGTTTATGGATTTAATGAATTGCATCTTTTGGCCATATCTAGATAAGTTTGTGGTTGTTTTTATTGATGGTATATTAATATATTCTCGATATGAGCTTAAGCATGCTGACCACTTAAGGACAGTTTTACAAATTTTATGAGATAATTAGTTGTACGCCAAGTTCAGCAAAAGTGAATTTTAGCTCAAGGAAGTTGGATTTCTGGGACACATTGTCTTGGGAGATGGAGTCCGAGTAGATCCATGTAAAATTTCAGCTATTGTTGATTGGAAACCGCCGAAAAATGTAACTGAAGTTAGAAGTTTTCTAGGCCTAGTTGGCTATTATAGGCGATTCGTTAAGGGGTTTTCTATGATAGCGACTTCAATGACGAAACTGCTACAGAAAGATGTAAAGTTTGAATGGACAGAAAAGTGCCAACAAAGTTTTGAGAAATTGAAGGCAATGTTGACAGAGGCTCCAGTTCTAGTACAACCTGAGTCAGGAAAAGAATTTCTGATCTACTGTAATGCATCCTTAAACTGATTGGGATGTGTACTTAAGCAAGAAGGCAAGGTGATAGCATATGCCTCTAGACAGTTAAAGTCACATGAGAAGAATTATCCGACGCATGATCTAGAGTTGGCTGCTATTGTTTTTACATTGAAGATTTGGAGACACCATTTATATGGTGAAAAATGTCGAATATTCACTGATCACAAAAGTTTATCATATTTGATGACCCAAAAGAAATTGAATTTAAGGCAACGGAGATGGTTAGAGTTGATAAAAGATTATGAACTAGTCATTGATTATCACCCGAGAAAGGCGAATGTAGTAGCTGATGCTTTAAGTAGAAAGTCCCTATTTGCTTTGAGGGCTATGAATACTCAGATGACTTTGTTCGATGATGGCTCTATTCTAGCCGAGTTGAGAGCTAGACTGATGTTCCTCCAAGAGATCTATGAAGCTCAGAAAGATGATAGTGAGTTGCAAGCCAAAAAAGTTCAGTGCGAGTCTGGTGTTGAGTTTGATTTTCGAATCAATTCGGATGGATATCTGATGTTCAGAGACAGAGTTTGTGTACCGAGGAACGATGAGCTCATTCGTAAAGTTTTGCATGAGGCACATAGTCTATGTTTATCTGTACATCCGGGTAGCACTAAGATGTATAATGATTTGAAGAAATGGTATTGGTGGCCGAGTATGAAGAAAGACATTTCTGAGTTTGTTTCAAGATGTTTGATTTGTTAATAAGTAAAGGCTGAACACAAAGTACCATCAGGTTTGCTTCAACCTATTATGGTACCCGAGTGGAAATGGGACCAAGTTACCATGAATTTTGTAATGGGCTTGTCGTTAACACCGAGTAAGAAAGATGTTGTATGGGTTGTCGTCGATAACCTTACGAAATCAACCCATTTTATACCTATACGAGTTGACTACCCACTGGACAAGTTGGCGAACTTGTATGTTTTAGAAATAGTAAGGCTCCATGGAGTGCCTTTATCTATTATATCGGATAGAGATCCGAGATTTACACCCAGATTTTGGAAGAAGTTGCAAAAGGCCTTGGGCACAAAGTTGAATTTTAGTACGACTTTTCACCCCCAAACCGACGGTTAGTCAGAGAGGTTGATACAAGTGCTTGAAGATATGCTTCGATGTTGTATTCTTGAGTTACAAGGCAGCTGGAAAAATACCTACTGTTGGTGGAATTAGCCTACAACAATAGTTTTTAGTCAAGTTTAAAGATGGCGCCTTATGAGGCTTTGTATGGGCATAAGTGTCGAACACCTTTATATTGGATTGAACTCAAGGAAAACTAGATCCACGGGGTTGATTTGGTTAGAGAAGCTGAAGAGAAGGTAAAGGTGATTCGAGATTTCTTAAAGGCTGCTTCTGACAGACAAAAATCTTACTCGGATTTGAAAAGGAAAGAAATTGAGTATCAAGTTGGTGATAGAGTATTTTTAAAAGTGTCACCATGGAAGAAAGTACTTAGATTTGGCTGAAAGGGCAAATTGAGTCTGTGTTTTATCGGACCATATGAGATCACTGAGAAGATTGGGCCAGTAGCCTATCGGTTGGCTTTGCCATCTGAGTTAGAGAAGATTCGTAATGTGTTTCACGTGTCTGTGTTGCAACGCTACCGATTAAACCCTTCGCATGTGGTTACACCGACAGAGGTTGAAATTCGACCCGACATGACTTATGGTGAAGAACCGGTTAAGATTCTAGCCCGGGAGGTCAAGCAATTAAGGAATAAAGTATAGCTCTCGTGAAAGTTTTATGGCAGAGACATGGGGTAGAAAAAGCTATGTGGGAGCCCGATGAGGCTATGAGGAACCAGTATCCAAACCTTTTTGCTGGTAAGTTTTTCGGGGACGAAAATCCCTAAGGGGGAGAACTGTAACAGCCTGATTTAGGGCCTAGTCAGAATAGTGGTGCGAGACCACATATCCGAAGTAGAAATATGAGTTTTAATGATTTTTATGAGATTTATGAGGTGGTTGCATGATTGTGTGAAAATTTCATGAAGAAATTTTATTAATTAGTGAATAAATTGTCCATTAGGACTAAATTGTAAAGATTAGAGAATATGAGATTCTAGAAGATTTGAGTATAAAATAGAATTATAAAAATTACTAGACGTCCTTATTTAGCAATTAGACCATTAAATGTTAAGATGGACAAAATTGGACATGGGAAGGAAAAATCTTAAGGAAAGGGGCCTTAAGGGCATTTTAGTATTTTGGTTAATAAATGAATTAAAAGGGAAAATAAGTCAAAATTTGTGTCCATCATCTTCAATCCATAGCCAATTTTTACAAGCCCTCCATAGCTAGGGTTTCTTCAACTTTCAAGCTTGATTGTAAGTATCCTTTAGCCTCGTTTTTAATGTTATTCGTATTTTTGAAATCCTAGTAGCTCGATTAGCTATTTCTAGCTATATTTTGAGCTAGGATTCATGTTCAAAAATTTAACGACGTATGACATGCATCTATTTTGATGTTTTATGGAAGAATATGAAAGTTTGATGTATGATAAACATCTTTTTCTAAATGAATTTCATGAAAATGCATAAAAGGATCAAATTGTAAAAGTTGTAGAAATGGTCATACATGAGTGAAATAGTGGAAATTGACTGTTGATATAGTTGAGGTTATGATTCGGCTATGATTGAAATGCAAGAAAGTTGAATGAAAATCGTTTTACGAGCCTAGGGGCGAAAGTGTAAATATGAGAAATTTTAGGGGTAAAATCATAATTTTGTCAAAGTATGATTCATGAGTCAATTTAGTCAATGTGAGTATTAAGCAAGTGAATTTTCTATTATAGATCAAGAAATACGAAGCCCGGATCAAAATCGAGGCAAAAACAAAGTTGTGGACAAAATTGCACTTCTACACATATTTTGGAGTACCGAAGTAAGTTTGTATGAATT
The DNA here is from genome assembly GCA_005393395.2 of Gossypium australe. Classification (NCBI taxonomy): domain Eukaryota; kingdom Viridiplantae; phylum Streptophyta; class Magnoliopsida; order Malvales; family Malvaceae; genus Gossypium; species Gossypium australe. Next base: position 40,747,678 of record CM016622.1, on the reverse strand, counting down.
TAAGGCTTTATGTGTATTTACATTAAATCACTTATTATGTTATTGAATTTAATTTATTTCATTGAAAAAGAATAATAATGTCTTAATAAAGTAATCAACGAGTACAGAAAATGAAAGTCCCGATTGAAGTCTTGGAATAGAGAGGATATCTATGTCATAACATGAGACAACCAAAGCCGTGTAAGACCATGTCTGGGACATGGCATCGGTATCAAGGAAGTAGGTCCCGTGTAAGACCATGTCTAGGTCATGGCATTGGCACCAAATGTAGATCCTGTGTAAGACAATGTCTAGGACATGGCATCGACACCATACAAGGAAGGTCCCGTGTAAGACCATGTATGGGACATGGCTATAAATTAAACGATTCGTATTATACACGAACTTACCTCGGACGTCGAAATAACAAAACGAGTCGATCAATCAAGCACTCTATCTTTGCCTCGATCTCGATCCAAATCCCTCTTTTCTTGATCTATACATATTCAAATTTAACTCATTCAATCACCAAATCATTCAATTTAGTCCAAGAACACATATTTAGGGCATTTTACAAAATAGCCCTCACATTTTCACGTTTTGGCACTTTAGTCCCTATTTCATAAAATCATCAAATTCACATAATTTCACTTCACACATGCCTAGCCGAATTTTTCTTATGCTCATACAAGCCCACATATTTCATTTATTTCACATTTTAGACCTCTAATTTCTCACTTTAACAATTTGGCCCAAAATAGCCAATTTCATTAAAAATTCAAATACAAACTTTGTTAACCCAACATTAAACTTTCATATTCCACCAACTATAATCACAAAGCTCACATATTCATCAATGGCACACCTCAAAATCTTCATCAAATTCTAAAATTAAAGCATTGGTTTGATAGAACACAAAGCAACGATCACAAAAACGTAGAAATCATTAAAAACCGATCAGAATCCATACCTTAATTAAGGACAACAATGGTTGAAACCTCCAAAGCTCATAAACCCTCTTTTCTTTTCTAATTTCGGTGATAAGATGATGAATAATGACTTTCATTTCTTTTGTTTTTAGTTTTATTAACTTTAAATTACAATTTACAAAATTAGCCTTGATTAAGACATTAAAACATCACATATTTTATGCCCATTACCGTCCACTAACCTTAATAGTGGCCAAATTTCATTTTAAGGACTCCACATTTATTAAGCCATGACAAACAAGTGCTTTAACAATCAGCACACATCTTTTACATTTTATGCGATTAAATCCTTTTTGCAAATTGAGCACACAATCAATAAAATTTTCACAGAATTTTCACACATGCTCATTCACATGTTGTAAACGCCAAAAATAATATTAAAATATTATTTTGACCTCAGATTTGTGGTCTCAAAACCACTATTTCGACTAGGGTCTAAACTGGGCTATTACAACTCTCCCCCTTAGGGCTTTTCGTCCCCAAAAATCTTACCAGTGAATAGATTAGGATATTGCTCTCTCATAACATCTTCAGGCTCCCACGTAACCTCTTCAACTCCCTGTTTTTGCCACAACACTTTCACTAAAGAAATTTTCTTGTTTCTCAACTCTTTAATCTCATGTGTCGAAATTTGAATCGGTTCTTCACTATACGATAAATATGACTGAATCTCAATCTCTGTATGAGTAATCACATGCGATGGATCAGATCTGTATCTTCGAAGCATCGGTACATGAAACATATTATGAATCTTTTCTAATTCAGGTGGTAACAATAATCTATAAGCAATTGGCCCAATTCGTTCGATAATCTCATAGGCCCCGATGAATATCAGACTCAACTTGCCTTTTCTGCCAAAACGAAGTATTTTCTTCCACGGAGACACTTTCAAAAACACTTTATCACCGATTTCAAATTCAATATCTTTCTGTTTCAAATATACGTAAGACTTTTGACGATCTGATGTCGCTTTCAAACTATCACGAATCACTTTCACTTTTTGCTCAGTCTCTTTGATTAAATCAACCCCGTGAATCTTATTCTCACTAAGCTTAGTCCAATATAATGGAGTTCGGCATTTACGATCGTAAAGAGCCTCATATGGTGCCATTTTGATGCTAGCTTGAAAACTATTATTGTATGCGAATTCAATCAACGGCAAATGTTTTTCCCACGTATTTTCAAATTCAAGAATACAACATCTCAACATATCCTCAAGAATCTGTATGATCCGCTCAGATTGACCATTTGTTTATGGATGAAATGCAGTATTGAAATGTAGCCTTGTGCCTAGAGCCTCTTGTAATTTCTTCCAAAATCGCAAGGTAAATCTCGGATCTCTGTCAGATACAATAGAGAGTGGCACCCCGTGCAATCTCACAATCTCAGAAATATACAATTCGGCTAATTTATCAATTGAATAATCTGTTCTCACCGGAACAAAATGAGCTAATTTTGTTAATCTATCAACTATCACCCAAATTGCGTCTTTCTTTTTCGGAGATAAAGGCAATCCCGACACAAAGTCCATCGTGATTCTTTCACATTTCCACTTAGGAATCATAATCGATTGTAACAAACTGAATGGAACTTGATGTTTAGCTTTAACTTGCTGACATATTAAACATCTCGAAACAATCTCTGAGATATCCCGTTTCATACCATGCCACCAATAAATTTGTTTCAGGTCATTATACATTTTTATACTCCCCGGATGAACAGCCAAACGACTATTGTGAGCTTCATTTAGAATCAACTTAATCAACTCTGAATTTCTCAGAATACAAATTCGATCTCAGAATCTCAAACAATCTTCATTATCAACTCGAAATTCTAAATCAGAATTCAAACCACATTGAGCTCGTTTTGCCATCATTTCATTATAACTCTTCTGAGCATCACAAATCTGACATATAAACATTGGCCTCACTTTCAACTCAGCCAAAACCGAACCATCATGGCGCATATCTATCTGAGTACTCATTGCTCGCAAAGAAAATAAAGACTTTCAACTCAAAGCATCAGCAATAACATTAGCTTTTCCAGTGTTTCTGGGTGGTCTAACCCTATCCATCGTCCCTCTCTTTCGGTTTTACAAGCTCTGTCAAACAAAATGACAAACTCTTTCAGCTCAAGAATTCCAACTAAAAGTCTAATTTTTCATTCAATCCATCCTTAAATATTTTACACATTATAGCTTCAGAAGAAACGCATTCACAAGCATATTTGTTGAGTCGTACAAACTCTCTTTCATATTCTGTGACTAACATACGACCCTATTTTAATTGAAGAAACTATTTTCTTTTCTGATCGATGAACCTTTGGCTGATATATTTCATTCTGAATTCAACTTGAAAGAATCCCCAAGTAACCCTTTTCTTGTGGAACTACTAATATTAAGGTATTGCATCATTGATACTCAGTATCTCGTAACAGTGATATAGCATATTTTAAACATTCTTTAGGTGTGCAGGACAGTTCATAAAATACCCGAATTGTGTTCTCAAGCCAAAACTTGGCTGTCTCAGGGTCATCGTTAACAGTGGCTTTAAAGTCTTTGGCCCCGTGTTTCAGTATCTTGTCAACAGGTGGTTTATTCAATCGTAGAGGATCAATACCTTGAGGAACTATAGGGATCGGTTGGGGAACAGGTGGGGTGGAGGTTGTTGAGCAGTCGGGTTCGTACGAATGTATTGTGTGAACCATTCATTCATCATTTGGAAGAAGGCTTCTTTAGCCTCTCCTCCCTGGCTACCCGTTACAGGTCTAGAGTCAGATGGGGCTGTCCCTTGCGCGGGAGCAGCTGCGTTACTCTCGACCTCATCAACTACGGCTCGATTAGGATCCATTTACTATATAAAATACATTTGAAAATGTTAGGAGTCATCACACTATCACAATTTATATATGACATGTATAGCTAGACTTACGTACGCTACATTAGTCTTAGAATCGTCTAAACTGTAGCTCAGATACCATTAAATGTAACACCTCTAACCCGTATCCATCACCGAAAGGGTTACGAGGTATTACCGATCAATACACATCCCTTAACAAACAAAAACCGTACATTTATGCATTCATATTCTAACACCATTCCATCACAAACACATTTTCTCTTGTAAATCCCTACGAGGCCTAAAACATGCATTACAAGTGGTTTGGGACTAAATCGATAACATACAAAAATTTTGGAAACTTAGAAAAATTTCAACATTTCAAGGGTCACATGCCCGTATGGACAAGCCGTGTGCCTCACACGACTCTAAACACGCCCGTGTCCCAGGCCTTATGAAAACAGGGCATACATACTGACTTGGGTCACACGGCTGCCCACACGCCTGTGTGTCTAGCCCATGTGCCCTTCGAAGTGGCCACACATGCCCGTGTCCTAAACCGTGTACTAGGCCGTGCCGAAACCGTATGGTATACTGACTTATGCAACACGGCCAAGTCACACGCCGTGTGCTAGGCCTTGTGCAATTTAGGGGGTATACTGACTGGTACCACATGGCCGGTCACACGCCCGTGTGTGAGGTTGTTTGGAGCATACTGACTTCAATTCCAAATCAACACCAGGGGACACACGACCGTGTAACATGGCCATGTGTCACACCTGGCTGAGACATACGCCCGTGTCCCTACCAATGTGGACAAAAATAGGCTATTTACAAAGCCATTTTGCCACCCTATTATCATAAGCATACACAATCATAATGGTAACAATTTTACAACCTAATTAGTAGCCATTCCATAACAATTCATACACATATAATACCATTTCTTCCTACCATTCAAAAGCTTAACTAATATTATACATATTCTATTCATAAACCTTTAAAATAACAAGACATCATTTGCATAATTTCCATCAACATTTGGCAAAATATACCAAAACATACCATTAAGTTTAACCAAATCACATGGATTAAGCTTACACAAAATGTACCAAAACCATTGTAACGCCCCAAAAATTTAGTGACTTCAAATTTTCATGTTTAGACACAATTGCTTGTTTGCTTTAATGTCTAAGTGATTTGGGTGTGTATGGGGGTATTTGAGAATCCTGGGTTCAAGTATTGGCTCTAACAAAATTTTAAATTTTTCCCATAAATGAACCTGGACATTGACACTTAGGCTTTATTAATAATAATGTTTGGTTAATGACACAAGAAGAGCTTATGGCCTAGTGGCAAGTGGCGTGTGGAGTAACTGTGAGGTCTGAGGTTCAAATCCTGGGATAAGCAATGGAATGTTTATTTTGCTACTTGAGCTGGGAAGGTAGAAGAGTTGGACTGAAACACTATTGGTTAGGTGTTTGAATTGGACATGGAGAGATTGTAGGAGTAAATCATGGAGAGGATTAAAGGAGGGTATTGTGGAGAGAATCAAAGAAGTTAGAGTGTGTGGGAGTGTTTGTGCCGAATGGGTATAGGGGAGCCTAGGATTTTCGGCTGAAGGGTCTCTTCCTCATTTTGGTCAGTTTTTGTCACCGATTTTTGGACTTCTCTTTAATTTCTCTCTAGTGCCGAAACTTCAAACTTACCACCCGTGCATCTTTTTGTCTTGTAATTGACCAATCGCGCATTTTTGGTTGTTTCGATTTTGGACTTTTTTCTTCAAGCTCCTTGTTGGTCGAATCTCTGTTTCCCTCTCCCTCTTCCAATCTAAGCCAAATACATTTCCTCTCCCTCCCTCTTCATTCATTTTTTTTTCTCTTTTTCTTCCCTCTTCTCCCTTTCTTCTCCTAAGCCGAATACCATCTCTCTTCTTTTCTTTTTCGGCTCCTTATTAGTTTGTGAACCGAATCTTCTCTCTTGATTAGTCTTTCGGTGATCAAATTCTCTACTTTCTTTCCCTCTCTGTTTCAATTCTACAATGGCTCTGACAATCGGTAAGTGATCAAGGGCTACTCTCTGCTTTTTTTTAAAACAGAACGCACATGTATTCTCCTATTCTTTTTCAAATCGAATAACCTTACTGACCGATTGTTATTTCATTCTTCACGTACTGCACTCATTGTGATTCAAGGGGTTCCTTAGGAGTGCAGAGGCATTCAAGATTCTTCTTTCGTCTTTCGATTGAATATTGGAGGGGGTAAATTGGCTTGTTGGCCGATTGTGCTACGTTTTTAATATTGGGGTCTTAAGTCTTATTCTTGTAAACACCCAGTCTTATAGGTTTCATTGCTTGAGCAGATAATCGATATGGTCGTGAGACCGATTCTTAATCAGTGATCTAAGGGCATTAGTTCAATGTGAGTAGTGAGTGACGATTTGTGTTTAAGTATTGTGAACGCTAATGATCAGATAACTAACGGTATACCTTGAATGAATGTAGGCCTTGGCGTGGTGAACTGTTCACTCGACTTCGCAAACAGGTGTGTAACTGTACACCGTAAATCATTACTGTTGTAAAGCTGAAAGAGTGTGTGCAATCACACTATCGTTTTTGTGAGTCGGTAAAAGTCGAAAAGTCGAAACTTCGGCATTTGAGACCTCATGAGCGTGCGATCGCTCATGGGGAAAAACTGAGCCCACAACTGAGGGTGGTAGACTGAAGACGCCACTACAAGTGATCTCGTGCACTTGGGCCGCTATGGGCCTCGTTGGGCCGTATGGGCTCAATGGGTTCGTGGGCCTCATACGGATAAAATTTACGAAAGGTGGCAGAAACTGGGTTGTGCTATGTAGGTCACATAGACGTGATTGAAATTAGGTCAAATGGGCCACACGAGCATGTGGGCCCATGTAACACCCCAAACCCGGCCCAAACACCACGACCGAATTTAGAATGCTATTGAGGAAAATGTTTGAAAAGAATTTGTCATAAGAGTGAAAACATAATAATTTTTCGTCATTTATAAAACATTGTACATTTAAAATTCTTAAGTAAAAATTATGTTGTTACAAATTTCCGGATTTAAAACTTTAATATAAGTTTTTAAGATATAAATAGGTTTCAAAAATCATTTCCAGTTATTAGTACAATAACAACTTAACTTCAAACCATAAAAAAATTCCCAAATTCTTTAAGTGGCCTTATTACAATAAAGATTTACTCAAAAGTACTAAAAATATAAAGTGCATAAAACAAGTAAACATCTTCTGCATGGCCACCTCATATCCGCTCCAGCCCGGTCCAAGAATCATGTATCACCTGCATTGTTTTTGGAAAAAAAGATAGGGTGAGTCAAACTGACTCAGTGTGCAATTATTTCACATGTCTCCACAAATGGGCTTGGCCTACATCCACACAGTCCACATAATCAATCATGCAAAATGAATCCCAACCCAACCTAGAGTCCATCCGCTACACACCCCCGTACCTGCCGCACACACCAGGGGATTACTAAATCGCCCTCCAACCGCTACACACCTCATTGGCAGACCTGCTGCCCAAGGCCGTGGCTTAGCCACCGATCACCTAAGTGACCCCACATATCTGTATCCACAAGGTGACTCAAGGTCATCCTCAATCCACAGTGATGCACACAGCTATCATCCGTCCACGATGTGGTACATAGCCAACACCCCACCTTGATGAAGCACATAGCCAACATCAAGCGACAATGTAGCTCAAGGCTAACATCATCCACGTACATAAATATGTACACCCTGTCCTTCAGTAATCATATCCCAAGCCCCATGTGTATATATGTATCATGACAAAATAATATTACAAAGAGTATACATCACATGCTTACCACAATTTCATACATATAAATCACAGGTACATTAATATCATTAAATACTGACCTGATTAACCGATTACCCACCATGGGTAGTCACCATCTCAGCCATATTTCTGGCCACCACACATATCATATACACATACATATATATATATATATATAACAAAAAATACAAACAACAGGAGAACAGTGCGATAACTACACACCTTATAAGCAAAAGTCGCCTAAACCCGAACCCCGTAACCTACACAATTTGCACCTTGCGATTTGTTGAACTCCTCCTACACAACTATGTTAGACTACTGAAATCCCGATATCACCTTTCATAGATTTGGCCATAACAAGAAAATGGAGTTAGACTTCTTGACTTTCGGCAATCAAAAGAGATAGAAGAAAAACGATTAGAAGAGAACTCTTACCCACTATTGTGAAACGATTGGAGCAGATTCCAGCCTATGGTACTTTCGGCTTTGAAGAAAAGAATAACAAGGGGTTATAGGTTCGGCTTGATGAACAATCGGCTAAGGTCAAATGTTTTTGGCTTTTGATGAAATATGAAAAAAAGAATGAAGGGGATGGAGTGTGATACGAGTTGGCTTGATGACAAGAGGGAGATTCGACTTTAACAAAAAGAAGAAAGAGATGGGAGGTTTAAGGTGTTGCGGCAATGGTGAACTATTGGGAGAGAAAGATTCAGCCTAAGTAAAATAGAGAGAAAAGAATAGAGAAGAAGAAGATGGTAGATTTGGCTTACCCTTAAACAAATAAAAAAGAAAAGAAAAGAAACAAGTGACCCTTATGGTTTATGGATGATTCGGCCAAAGTCTAAATGAGAGGAAAAATGGTGAATTTTGGTGTGGTTCAATTGTGAAAGAAAAGGGTGAAGGTTTAGGAGAGAAAATGAGAATAAAGTTTTGTGAAAAGAAACCCCAAAAATGAGCAAACATGCTACCATCCTTACCTATGCTACCAAAAATTCGGCCATCCCCCCCTTAGACCACAAAACCGTCTATGTTCATGGACAAATTGACCATTCAAAGCTTCCAAAACAAGGCCCTTGATTCATGCCTTATGTCCCCCTTACATACCAAAACTTCTTGATTCCATACCTTAAATTAGCACTTGCCTTATTCCTTAGTCTACTATCCATAAAAGAAAATAGTCCAACCTTACCTTAATTAAAGTTTGACCGTCACATGCCATACAAATGCAAAAATAAAAGTAACCTTATTCCATCCATGGGATTCGAACCTAAGGCCCCCTCACACTGCTTGTGGCGTCACTTCATAAGGCCCTAAGTGGCGCCTCCTTACCACTTTTCCAACTGAATTCTTGTGATTAAACCCTCCAACAAAATTTCTTAAGGCCTATCTTCACTAGCTCCCTTTTAAGAATTAAAAATCTAATATATTTCCAAGGCATTCACCTACATTCTAAAGTTCCCGAAACTCCCAAAACATACTCAAACCACACATAGGCACGCTACCACATACAATTAAGTTAAAACGCATAACCCCTAGATCCCAAATATTACAATTCTACCCCCCTTAAAAATAATTTCGGCCTCGAAATTACCAACTAACTAACAGTCGTACATCCTATCTCACCACACTACGTTCTTGCTGCGCACTCTGATCTTAATAAAACCAATATACTTTCTACTAAATCTTGGAACCCTTCCTCACCATCTTCTCTGCCTTACGAGCAGACACTACATTGAATAAGTAATTCCTCCGTTCACCTATCACTATAACCCCTGAACCTCTAAAGACACTTCCCTAAAGACTAATTGCCCTAAAGACTAATTGCCCTAAAGGACTAACTACAGTCATCTTCCTAGGTACAGTCTCCAAGTTCACACTCAAAGTTCCAGATACTTTACTAGCAATATAAGAAGGAGTTGACCCGATGCCTATTAAAGCTGTAAAGGGTAATCCAGCAATAAGAAACATACCCATGCCCACATCTGGCGCATCACCTTCCTCGCGATGTCTGGTTGCATAAACCAATCCTGGCCTGGTGTTCCACGACCTCGGCCAGAACCATTCCCTCCATGGTTCGGACCACGACCCCTCGTCGCTTGCTGACCACCTCTGCCCGGCTGCACATACCCCGGATGAGCCCTATTCGGATCTTGAGGACAATCTTTAATCGAATGAGACTTAGACTTACACCTAAAACACTCCCAATCCCATCCCCAGCATTCGTCAACATAAAACCTTCCACACCAAGCACACGGACGGTCCTGATTTCCAGCAGTTGGCATAGAAACACGAGCAGAATTTTCAACCCTCGGTCTTTTCTGAAGACTCCGAGATGATTCTGATGGTTCTAAACTCCTCTTACTCCGGTTCCTATCCCTATTTCTATTCTGCCTCTCGGTCCTCCTAACTTCTTCAGCTATCCGTGCCCTATCCACTAAGACTGTAAAGTCCCTCTCTCGATGCGGAGCAATCAACACTCGCAGCTCATCTCGCAACCTATCCTCGAATCTGACACACCGCTCGTAATCAGTAGCTACAATCCCTCTAGCATATCGACTTAACCGCAGAAACTCCGCTTCATACCCAGCTACCGACTTATTTCCTTGTACTAAATTCAGAAACGCCTTTCTCTGAGAGTCGATGTAGCTAGCTCCAACGTATTTCCCTTCAAACTTAACCTTAAAATACCCCCAATCAACTCGATCCGCAGGGATACTCTCTTTAACAGTGAGCCACCACTGGTAGGCCTCATCTCGAAGCAGCGAAACAGCACCTTTCAGCTTTTCCTCAGCAGTGCAGTCCAAATCGTCCATGATCCTCTCGACTGCCTCTAACCAGTACTCCGCTACATTCGGAGCTACCCCAGATACTCCCCTAAAAATCTCAGCTCCATTGGATCTAAGTCTCTTAGCTACTGACTTTCGAGCTCCATTACCCATACTAGCTCCCGCTACTCGTTCTAGAACTCGCAGCATAGCTTGCGATACTGCATCATCTCCTCCAGTTTGCTCTTGAAATTCCGCCCCAACAGCCGGTGGCGGAGCCTCATTTTCGGAACCCTGACCAGACCCAACTGGTTCCGACACAGCCATTCTGCCTCTGCCGCTTCCACGACGACCACGTCCACTAGAACTCATGTCTACTATCGCGATTTAATCTGATTTAAGAAATTTTATGCATTAGTATTTTGTTCCACTGATTCTCCGCGAACAATTTTATGTAAATTCGTTTTTTATAGTAGTTCTTTCGATCAACCAAAGTTTTCATCTCAAGTTTACTACCCTAATTTAGAGAGTCACATTCATTCATCCACAACATCCACTACACTACTTTGGGCATTTTTTCCGTTCCCAACCTAGGGGTATTTCCGTAATTCATCCTATAAAGGTATTTTAGCAATAAATCGGGGTTAATTCAAAAATAATCTTACAAATCAATGGCATTTCAGAAAGTTTAGAAATCGGGATCACTTTGTAAATTGATACAAATCAGAGGTTTTTTTGAAATTTCAGAAATCGGGGTTATATCGATAATTTTGTAAATCAGGGTAATTTAGTAAATTTTCCAAACTGGGGTATTTTAGTCATTTTTCAAATCTAAGGTAGTTTTTACAAAACAGTGTAGCTGGTCCCTTTCGGGTTTTAATTATCTGGTTTAACCGGTGAATAGGTCCTATTGGTTAGGGTGAACCGTCACTACGCACCAGGTAGAATTCGAGTGAAGAGGAGGTGAGTCACTAGGACTGCTTAAATACCAAGTGTAATATCCCGGGATAGGGGCTATTTTGTTGTGGTTTTGTTTGCATGTGTTTTTGGCCTGCTATGTTGTTGTTCTTGATGTTTTGGGGCTTAGATGTAAGCCTAGTGTAAGCCTGAGTGTTAGGAAAAATTTTTTTTTTAGGCTTAGGTGGGAGGAGCTGAAGAAGCTGGGGTTTATAAGTATTCTTTGGTGAATTTTAGAACAAGAAAGGAGCTGGTGGAGTGGCAAGCTAGGCGCCACTTGAAGCTTGTGGGTGTGACGCCACTTGCAAGGGGAGGTCCTGTGTTCAAGCTGCAGGATGCTCACATTTTGCTTCTATTTTGACGGCAAGGAGGAGGAGAAGTTGTTGGTAGTTCAAACTCTGCCATAGACCAAGTCAACCCACTTGAATGGTGGGTGGAGAGTAATTTGTGGAGGTGGACTAGTTCAAACTAGTTTGAATTAGTGGCTTGGAGTGTTTGGGGGGTGGTGGCTGAATGTTGGAGAGATTTTGGGGGGAGTGGCCGGTTTGGTAGTGTGGGAGTGGGGAGTGCTGAATTTCACTTGGCTTTTGTGCATTTTCGGTCACTTTTGGTGTCAAACAAAACTCTCTCTTTTGTTCTCCTTGAAACCGAAAGTCCAAACACCTACTTGCCGAAATTTACCTTGCTTTTCTTGATATTGTGCTTATGGCCGAATGCTCTCTTCCATATCTTCTTTCTTTTTCATTTGTGTAAGCCGAAACTAGTACCCTCTCCTCTTCATACTTCTTTCTTGCTTAAAAACCTTGATAGCCGAAACTCTATTCTTCAAAACACTTTCTCCATTTCTTTTTCTTTCAAAAACCGAAAGTACCTCTCTTCTTCTTGATTCCATTGTTGTTGTTGGCCGAATATCAACCCCTTTTCTCTTCATCTTTCTCTTGTGTTTTCTTTCTTTGTGTAAGGCCGAATCCTCTGTTCTTTTTGTTCAAAGTGTTAGCCGAATCTCTCCTCTCTCCTAGTAGTTTTCTTGGCCGAATTCTAGAAGGGTGTTGATACTGTTGGGCGCTTGTTTTCAATCGATTGGTGGTAGGTAAGTGCTTGGCCGAATGTCTATTTTCTTCCCTCTCTTGTTCTTGTCGATTCTGGTTTGGTTAAGTGGCCGATTTTGGCATTTGTGGAAGGGAGTTAATCTCTTGTTTGGTAACCGATTTCAATATAGGGCCTTTGGATTTTGGTGGCGATCAAGTGAAGCAGTCACCTTTGGTTGATCGGTTGGTAAGTGGTGGTAAGAATTGGTTGTATTAAGTCTATTCTTTTGGTTTCATTTCGTCAAGTCTTCAATGGATTAATCGTTCTTCTTGTTAGGGTGTGGCCGATTGTCAAAGGAACCATCGTTTGGTTCGGGATTTGGTAGGAAACCAAATCAAGTGTAAGGTAAGGGTTCAAACGTTAACCCCTTTGGTTTAATGTTTTTGGCCGAATGGTATAAGTGGCTAATCTTCTGTTTGGACGATTATAGGAGCAGGATAATCGGGGGTCTTAGATCGGTTCGTTGAGTTTAAGACTTGCGTGTTAACAGGTGTGTAAACTAACACACTCTTTGCTTAGTAATATGCTTAATAATCCTGATTGTTCATAAAGCGAAACGGTATGGTTGATTGATATGGTACCCAATGGGGTATGTGCACGGATTCGGGTAAGTCCGTTTCATTACGAGCTTTGTTAAGGATATATGATATCATGATCTGTGATGTATGTGTTATGGGATGCACTATGAAACATGTTTAGCATGATTTGCATGACTTGCACGATTTGCATCAGTATGATATGTTATGGGTGATATGAGAGGAGGGGGAATATGATATCCGTGTCTTTGGGACACCAGAGGTTTGGCACCCCCAGTGGTTTGGTACCACAGATGATATTTTGTGTCTTTGGGACACCAGAGGTTTGGCAGCTCAGCGTCTCGTCCCAGTGGCTTAGCACCATAGTGGGTTGGCCCCACGGTTGATATTATGGGATTGACGCCAGTGATTTGGTATCACACGATGGGTTGGCCCCATCACTCGTTTATTCATGACTGCGGTCACTAGTGATTTGGTATCACATTTGTGTCTTTGGGACACCAGAGGTTTGGCACCTCATAGCGACTCGTCCCTGTGGTTTAACACCACCGTGGGTTGGCCCCACATTTGAGATACGGGATTGTCGCACTGATTTGGTATCACACGTGGGTTGGCCCCACAGATGGATTATTCGTGACTTTGGGTCACCAGTGGTTTGGCACCACATTGATGGATATCGTGACTTTGGGTCACCAGTGGTTTGGCACCACCAGTGGTTTGGTACCACACAGGGTAGACGAGGTGTTATGGATGGTTAGGATCGGGTGCATTAATTGTATTGCTTTATTATGATGTGTGTTAGTATGTTGCATATACCGGGAGGGGGATTTATGCACTGAGTCTAGTGACTCACCTTCTCCCTTATTATTTTAGGTGACACTTAGATTGCGGACATGGAGCCGGGGTGGACTCGAGGTGATCATGCCATGAATAAAAGTTGGATTTTCTCTGAATTAAAACTTGGTACTTTATTTGAATTATTTTCATTTGGTTTATTTGGATTGTAAAAGGCCTTTTAAAATTATGTTCTGTTATTTATATGCTTGGATTGGATTTCAAATATGCTTTAACAAATTATTGGGTTAAAATTTGCTAAAACATGGAAGGATAAGGTTTTCAATCTACAAAGCGAAATGTTTTAAACTTTACCATCGGGTATCACGCTGCAAATCAAAATGAACACAACTCAATTGTTTTTCAAACTTGAAATCATTTTCTTACTAAGTCAAAATGTTTTAAGCAACATGAAGGAGTTACTCGGATTTCCAAATGAAATAAATTTGTTTTACTTACATGTGTAATTAAGTTTTCAAAAATCCCGGATTTTCAAACGCACCATCGGTTTTTAAACAATCATGCCCAAGTTTTTTTTTTAAAGTACAAAATAAAGCTAAAAGTTTTTCATCAAACTTTTAACCGGAAACCTAAACCTCTCAAATACATTTTTCCCGTAACATACCAGATTCGGTCGTGGTGTATTGACCGGGTTTGGGGTGTTACAATTGTGGTATCAGAGCCAAGTTCAAAAGCTCGGCTGTGGGACTGAGGCCCAAAATGTTTTAAAAAGTTTGTTTTAAGTGTTTTGTTTTAGAATATATGGTTTGAAAGGCATGGCACCGAGTCTCTGGCACCAATTCGCCCAGGTAAGTACCCCTTACAATTGATTGTGATTTCGATATTGATGTGATGTGATTGGATGACTAGTATTAGTGGATTACTTTAGAAACTGAAACTGATAGGACTCTGTAAACTTGCGAAAACAAAGCTTCTTTAATATCCATAAAACTTTGCTTTTAAACAGTGGAATAATTACTGATGCATAAAACTTTTAAATTAATAAGTAGAGATTTTAGTCATGAGCGCTAGAGGTGGACGTGGTCGTGGACGTGGTCGGGGTGGGATGACAGTTTCTGAACCCGTAGGATCTGGTCAGGGGTCAGAGAATGAGATACCGGTACCGCCACCAGCAGGAGGTGGTGAGTTTCGGGATCAGACTGGGATGACGCGGTGTCGCAGGCGATGCTGCGAGTTTTGGAAAGGGTAGCTGGAGTAGGTGGAGGCGCAGGAGTTAGGAAATCTGTGCCTGAGCGACTCCGAGCAAACGGGGCTGAGGTATTTCGAGGTGTTTCTGGTGTTGCTCCCAGCACGGTTGAGTATTGGCTGGAGGCGACAGAGCGGGTTATGGATGATTTGGACCTGACTGCTGAGGAGAAGCTGAATGGCATATTATCGCTTCTTCGGGATGACTCATACCAGTGGTGGCTCACGGTTCGGGACAGTGCTGCAGCAGAGGATCTTACTTGGGATTATTTCAAGGCTGCTTATCAGAAAAAGTACATTGGAGCTAGCTACATCGACGAGCAGCGAAAAGCATTTTTGAGGTTGGTCCAGGGGAGTAAGTCTGTGTCAGAGTACGAGGCTGAGTTCTTGAGGCTGAGTCGGTATGCTAGGGGCATTGTGGCTACTGAACACGAGAGGTGTGTTCGATTTGAGGATGGTCTGAGAGATGAATTAAGATTGCTGATTGCTCCACAGCAGGAGCGTGAGTTTACTGTCCTGGTAGAGAAGGCTAAGGTAGCCGAGGGAGTTAAAGAGTCTGTGAGGCAAGGTATGGATCGGAGCAGGCATAAGAGGAGTTTTGGATCGTCTGGGTCGTCAGGTAATCCTCAGAAAAGGGCTAGACAGAGTGGGCCGAATCAGTCTGGTAGGTTTGTTGCTGCTAATCAGGGACCGCTGCAGTGTAACCGTTGTGGGAAATCTCATTGGGGAGGATGCTGGACCGGTGGAAAAGGATGTTTCGAGTGTGGCTCTTTGGATCATCATGTGAGGGACTGTCCGCGTAAGTTGGCTAGGATTCAGTCCGAGGGTCAGGGCCGTACTCAGTTCGGGAATAATGGACCGCCACCGCAGAGGGGCCGTGGTAATGGCAGAGGAGGTAATGGTTCTGGTCGGGACCGCGGAGCACCGGGCAGAGGTACGGGTAGTTCTGAGGCAAGACAGCCTGGGTTAGTGTATGCGGCGAGGCACCGAGAGGAGGGCGACGCACCGGACGTCATAACCGATACGTTTTTGATCTTTGGTTCTCCGTTTACTGCTTTGATTGATGTGGGTTCGACGCATTCTTACATTGCTAGTAGCATAGTAGAGACCATGGATTTAGACTCTGAAACTACTTCTAGGCGGATGACAGTAATTAGCCCTCTAGGTCATTCTGTAGTTGTAGAAAGCTGTATAGAGATGCACCTCTAGAACTCCAAGGGGTAGTGTTTGTGGTTGATCTGATGGAACTGCCGTTTGGGGAGTTCGATCTGATTCTTGGAATGGACTGGCTGGTTAAGTACCAGGCGAGGTTGGATTGCGCGGCTAAGTGCATTGTTCTAAAGATGTCTGAGGGTGATGAAGTGGTTATGATAGGTAATAGGAGAAATTACTTATCCAATGTGGTATCTACTCTGAAGGCTGAGAAGATGGTCAGAAAGGGCTGTGAAGCGTTTGTGGTTCATGTTTATGCCTTGGAGGCTAAAGAGTCTGCTGTAGAGAAGGTTCGGACGGTTAAGGAATTTGTTGAAGTATTTCCAGAGGAGCTTCCGGGTTTGCCGTCGGATCGTGAAGTGGAGTTCAGGATAGATTTGTTACCCGAAACTGCGCCAGTGTCTATTGCTCCGTATAGGATGGCGCCAAAGGAGTTAGTGGAGCTTAAGGCTCAGATCCAGGAGTTGTTAGATCGAGGTTTTATCAGGCCAAGTGTTTCACCTTGGGAACACCGGTACTTTTTGTTAAGAAGAAAGATGGTACGATGCAGATGTGTATAGACTACTGCCAGTTGAATAAGCTGACGATTAAAAACAAGTATCCGTTGCCACGGATAGATGACTTGTTTGATTAGCTGAAGGGTGCAGCAGTATTCTCGAAGATTGATTTGAGGTCTCGGTATCACCAGTTAAAGGTGAATGAGGCAGATATCCACAAGACGGCGTTTTGTACTCGGTATGGGCACTATGAATTTCTGGTAATGCCGTTCGGGTTGACTAACGCACCGGCAGCATTTATGGATATGATGAATAGGGTGTTCCAGCAGTATTTGGATCAGTTCGTCGTGGTTTTCATAGACGACATCCTGGTATACTCAAGGACAGAAGAGGAGCATGATGTGCATTTGCGAATGGTGCTACAGATTTTGAGGGAGAAGCAACTTTATGCTAAGTTTAGTAAGTGCGAGTTCTGGCTTAGAGAAGTGACTTTCTTGGGTCATTTAGTGTCAGCTGAGGGGATTAGAGTGGATCCTCAGAAGATTGAGGTAGTTTTGGATTGGAAGCCGCCTAAGTCAGTGGCTGAGATTCGGAGTTTTCTGGGTTTGGCAGGATACTACCGAAGGTTTGTCGAGGGATTTTCGTTGATCGCAGTGCCGATGACCAAGTTGTTAAGGAGAGGAATTCCATTTGTTTGGACTGAGAAACAGCAGGAAAGTTTCGATAAGCTTAAGAAGATTTTGACTGAGGCTCCGGTTTTAATTCAACCTGAGGCAGGAAAGGAATTCACGGTATATTGCGATGCATCACATACGGGCTTGGGTTGTGTGCTGATGCAGGAAGGTAAGGTTGTGGCTTACGCATCTCGGCAGCTGAGGCCACATGAGGTTAATTATCCGACGCACGACTTAGAGTTAGCGGCTGTAGTCTTCGCTTTGAAGATTTGGAGGCACTATTTGTACGGAGAGAGATCGATAGTCTACACAGATCACAAGAGTCTGAAGTACCTTTTGACTCAGAAGGATTTGAATTTGAGGCAGCGCAGATGGATTGAATTGCTAAAGGACTACGACTGTTCGATTGAGTATCATCCGGGCAAGGCTAATGTGGTGGCAGACGCGTTGAGCCGTAAGGTTGTTTCGGACTTAAGAGCGATGTTTGCCCATTTGAGTTTGTATGACGATGGAAGTATTCTGGCAGAGTTGCAAGTTAAGCCTACTTGGGTTGAGCAGATCAAGGAGAAACAGTTAGAGGATGAGGTTTTGAGTGCGCAGAGGTTGCAGGTATAGAATAGTGGTTTGGAAGGTTACAGTTTGTCTAGCGATGGAGTGCTGTGTTTTCAAGGGAGAGCTTGTATGCCAAAGGACGTGAGCTGAGGCAGATGATTCTTCAGGACGCACATAGTAGCCTATATGCTATGCATCCTGGAGGTAGCAAGATGTATAGGGATCTCAGAGAGCAGTTTTGGTGGCCGGGTCTGAAGAGAGAGGTGACAGAGTTTGTAGGGAAGTGTCTGACGTGTCAGCAGGTCAAGGCTGAACATCAGTTGCCGTCAGGGTTGCTTCAGCCAGTGAAGATTCCACAGTGGAAGTGGGAAAGGATAACCATGGATTTCGTCAGTGGATTGCCGCTTACGCCAAGCAAGAAAGATTCAGTTTGGGTAGTGGTGGATCGTCTGACTAAATCAGCTCACTTCATTCCGGTGAGGGTTGACTACTCACTTCAGAGGTTGGCGAAGCTGTATGTGTCAGAGATAGTGAGGCTGCACGGTGTGCTAGTATCGATCATCTCGGATAGGGATCCTAGGTTTACGTCAAGGTTCTAGAAAGCATTGCATCAGGCTCTGGGTACGCGTTTGGATTTCAGCACAGCTTTTCACCCGCAGTCGGACGGGCAGTCGGAAAGGGTTATTCAGATCTTAGAGGACATGCTGAGAGGTTGTGTTCTGGACTTCAGAGGTAGTTGGGAGGAGTTTCTGCCATTAGCTGAGTTTGCCTACAACAATAGTTACCAAGCGAGCATCAAGATGGCTCCATATGAGGCGTTGTATGGTAGGAAGTGTCGCTCACCTGCATGTTGGACGGAGTTGGGTGAACATTAGTTGTTGGGACCCGAGTTGGTTGCAGAGATCGAAGACAAGGTTAAGTTGATTCAGGCTCGATTGAAGGAAGCTTCGGACCGGCAGAAGTCTTATGCCGATCTTAAGCGGAGAGATATAGAGTTTGCTGTGGGGGATCAAGTTTTTCTGAAGGTCTCGCCATGGAAGAAAGTGTTGAGGTTCGGAAGGAAAGGCAAGTTAAGTCCAAGGTTTATTGGGCCGTACAAGGTACTGAGACGAGTGGGACCAGTAGCTTACCAGCTTGAGTTGCCAGCAGAGCTGAGTCAGATTCACGACGTATTTCACGTTTCGATGCTTAGGCGATATCGTTCAGATCCATCGCATGTGGTAGCAGTGGAAGAGATCGAGATAAATCCAGATTTGACCATGGAGGAAGAACCTGTGCAGATTCTAGATCGGGATGTGGAAGGTTCTGCGTAGGAAGTCTGTGCCTTTGGTAAAAGTACTATGGCGGAATCATGGCGTGGAAGAAGCTACGTGGGAACCCGAGGATGTGATGAGACAGCAATACCCTCAACTCTTCTGATTAGGTAATTTCGAGGCCGAAATTATTTTTAAGGGGGGTAGAACTGTAATATCCCGGGATAGGGGCTATTTTGTTGTGGTTTTGTTTGCATGTGTTTTTGGCCTGCTATGTTGTTGTTCTTGATGTTTTGGGGCTTAGGTGTAAGCCTAGTGTAAGCCTGAGTGTTAGGAAAATTTTTTTTTTTTTAGGCTTAGGTGGGAGGAGCTGAAGAAGCTGGGGTTTATAAGTATTCTTTGGTGAATTTTAGAACAAGAAAGGAGCTGGTGGAGTGGCAAGCTAGGCGCCACTTGAAGCTTGTGGGTGTGACGCCACTTGCAGGGGGAGGTCCTGTGTTCAAGCTGCAGGATGCTCACATTTTGCTTCTATTTTGACGGCAAGGAGGAGGAGAAGTTGTTGGCAGTTCAAACTCTGCCATAGACCAAGTCAACCCACTTGAATGGTGGGTGGAGAGTAATTTGTGGAGGTGGACTAGTTCAAACTAGTTTGAATTAGTGGCTTGGAGTGTTTGGGGGGTGGTGGCCGAATGTTGGAGAGATTTTGGGGGGAGTGGCCGGTTTGGTAGTGTGGGAGTGGGGAGTGCCGAATTTCACTTGGCTTTTGTGCATTTTCGGTCACTTTTGGTGTCAAACAAAACTCTCTCTTTTGTTCTCCTTGAAACCGAAAGTCCAAACACCTACTTGCCAAAATTTGCCTTGCTTTTCTTGATTTTGTGCTTATGGCCGAATGCTCTCTTCCATATCTTCTTTCTTTTTCATTTGTGTAAGCTGAAACTAGTACCCTCTCCTCTTCATACTTCTTTCTTGCTTGAAAACCTTGATAGCCGAAACTCTATTCTTCAAAACACTTTCTCCATTTCTTTTTCTTTCAAAAACCGAAAGTACCTCTCTTCTTCTTGATTCCGTTGTTGTTGTTGGCCGAATATCAACCCCTTTTTCTCTTCATCTTTCTCTTGTGTTTTCTTTCTTTGTGTAAGGGCGAATCCTCTGTTCTTTTTGTTCAAAGTGTTAGCCGAATCTCTCCTCTCTCCTAGTAGTTTTCTTGGCCGAATTCTAGAAGGGTGTTGATACTGTTGGGCGCTTGTTTTCAATCGGTTGCTGCTAGGTAAGTGCTTGGCCGAATGTCCATTTTCTTCCCTCTCTTGTTCTTGTCGATTCTGGTTTGGTTAAGTGGCCGATTTTGGCATTTGTGGAAGGGAGTTAATCTCTTGTTTGGTAACCGATTTCAATATAGGGCCTTTGGATTTTGGTGGCGATCAAGTGAAGCAGTCACCTTTGGTTGATCGGTTGGTAAGTGGTGGTAAGAATTGGTTGTCTTAAGTCTATTCTTTTGGTTTCATTTAGTCAAGTCTTCAATGGATTAATCGTTCTTCTTGTTAGGGTGTGGCCGATTGTCAAAGGAACCATCGTTTGGTTCAAAATTTGGTAGGAAACCAAATCAAGTGTAAAGTAAGGGTTCAAACGTTAACCCCTTTGGTTTAATGGTTTTGGCCGAATGGTATAAGTGGCTAATCTTCTGTTTGGCCGATTATAGGAGCAGGATAATCGGGGGTCTTAGATCGGTTCATTGAGTTTAAGACTTGCGTGTTAACAGGTGTGTAAACTAACACACTCTTTGCTTAGTAATATGCTTAATAATCCTGATTGTTCATAAAGCGAAACGGTATGGTTGATTGATATGGTACCCAATGGGGTATGTGCACGGATTCGGGTAAGTCTGTTTCATTACGAGCTTTGTTAAGGATATATGATATCATGATCTGTGATGTATGTGTTATGGGATGCACTACGAAACATGTTTAGCATGATTTGCATGACTTGCACGATTTGCATCAGTATGATATGTTATGGGTGATATGAGAGGAGGGGGAATATGATATCCGTGTCTTTGGGACACCAGAGGTTTGGCACCTCCAGTGGTTTGGTACCACAGATGATATTTTGTGTCTTTGGAACACTAGAGGTTTGGCACCTCAGCGTCTCGTCCCAGTGGCTTAGCACCACAGTGGGTTGGCCCCATAGTTGATATTATGGGATTGACGCCAGTGATTTGGTATCACACGATGGGTTGGCCCCATCACTCGTTTATTCATGACTGCGATCACCAGTAATTTGGTATCACATTTGTGTCTTTGGGACACCAGAGGTTTGGTACCTCATAGCGACTCGTCCCTGTGGTTTAACACCACCGTGGGTTGGCCCCACATTTGAGATACGGGATTATCGCCACTGATTTGGTATCACACGTGGGTTGGCCCCACAGATGGATTATTCGTGACTTTGGGTCACCAGTGGTTTGGCACCACATTGATGGATATCGTGACTTTGGGTCACCAGTGGTTTGGTACCACACGGGGTAGACGAGGTGTTATGGATGGTTAGGATCGGGTGCATTAATTGTATTGCTTTGTTATGATGTGTGTTAGTATGTTGCATATACCGGGAGGGGGATTTATGCACTGAGTCTAGTGACTCACCTTCTCCCTTATTATTTCAGGTGACACTTAGATTGCGGACATGGAGCCGGGGTGGACTCGAGGTGATCATGCCATGAATAAAAGTTGGATTTGCTCTGAATTAAAACTTGGTACTTTATTTGAATTATTTTCATTTGGTTTATTTGGATTGTAAAAGGCCTTTTAAAATTATGTTTTGTTATTTATATGCTTGGATTGGATTTCAAGTATGCTTTAACAAATTATTGGGTTAAAATTTGCTAAAACATGGAAAGATAAGGTTTTCAATCTACAAAGCGAAATGTTTTAAACTTTACCATCGGGTATCACGCTGCAAATCAAAATGAACACAACTCAATTTTTTTTCAAACTTGAAATCATTTTCTTACTAAGTCAAAATGTTTTAAGCAACATGAAGGAGTTACTCGGATTTCCAAATGAAATAAATTTGTTTTACTTACATGTGTAATTAAGTTTTCAAAAATCCCGGATTTTCAAACGCACCATCGATTTTTAAACAATCATGCCCAAGTTTTTTTTTTAAAGTACAAAATAAAGCTAAAAGTTTTTCATCAAACTTTTAACCGGAAACCTAAACCTCTCAAATACATTTTTCCCGTAACATACTAGATTCGGTCGTGGTGTATTGACCGAGTTTGGGGTGTTACACCAAGCTCCCACCGAATCCAATCCTAGACATGCGCACAACTGTTGCCACACCCTAACTCGGTGACTTACTCACAGGTTTGTTTGGTTGCACTTAAGTCTTATGTATCTTGTGTTGGAGTAAACTAGTCCTAGGGTTCAACAGCTCCTAATCTACTAATCTACGATCCCATAATGCCCATAAAGTTTCACATACCAATCACTTCAGTAGTTAGGGGTACTTACCTGGTGGACTTCGGGCCGGAGATATAGGTGCCATGCCAGAATAAACCTGAAATAGTACATGAAAGTCTATGTTTTTGAAAAGCACATTTTTTTTAAAAAAATGTTTTTGGCCCAAAAACCCTCAAAGCCGAGTTTTGAACCTTGCTCTGATACCAAATTGTAACACCCAAACCCGGCCCAAACACCACGACCGAATTTAGAATGCTACTGAGGAAAAAGTTTGAAAAGAATTTGTCATAAGAGTGAAAACATAATAATTTTTCGTCATTTATAAAACATTGTACATTTAAAATTCTTAAGTAAAAATTATGTTGTTACAAATTTCCGGATTTAAAACTTTAAATAAGTTTTTAAGATATAAATAGGTTTCAAAAATCATTTCCAGTTATTAGTACAATAACAATTTAACTTCAAACCATAAAAAAATTCTCAAATACTTTAAGTGGCCTTATTATAATAAAGATTTACTCAAAAGTACTAAAAATATAATGTACATAAAACAAGTAAACATCTTTTGCATGGCCATCTCGTATCCACTCCAGCCCGGTCCAAGAATCATGTATCACCTGCATTGTTTTTGGAAAAAAGATAGGGTGAGTCAAACCGACTCAGTGTGCAATTATTTCACATGTCTCCACAAATGGGCTTGGCCCACATCCACACAGTCCACATAATCAATCATGCAAAATGAATCCCAACCCAACCTAGAGTCCATTCGCTACACACCCTCGTACTTGCCGCACACACCAGGGGATTACTAAATCGCCCTCCAACCGCTACACACCTCCTTGGCAGACCTGCTGCCCAAGGCCGTGGCTTAGCCACCGATCACCTAAGTGACCCCACATATCTGTATCCACAAGGTGACTCAAGGTCATCCTCAATCCACGGTGATGCACACAGCTATCATCCGTCCACGATGTGGCACATAGCCAACACCCCACCTTGATGAAGCACATAGCCAACATCAAGCGACAATGTAGCTCAAGGCTAACATCATCCATGTACATAAATATGTACGCCCTGTCCTTCAGTAATCATATCCTAAGCCCCATGTGTATATATGTATCATGACTCAATAACATTACAAAGAGTATACATCACATGCCTACCACAATTTCATACATATAAATCACAGGTAGATTAATATCATTAAATACTGACCTGATTAACCGATTACCCACCATGGGTAGTCACCATCTCATCCATATTTCCGGCCACCACACATATCATATACACATATATATATATAGATATAACAACAAATACAAACAACAGGAGAACAGTGCGATAACTACACACCTTATAAGCAAAAGTCACCTAAACCCGAACCCCGTAGCCTACACAATTTGCACCTTGCGATTTGTTGAACTCCTCCTACACAACTATGTTAGACTACTGAAATCCTGATATCACCTTTCATAGATTTGGCCATAACAAGAAAATGGAGTTAGACTTCTTGACTTTCAGCAATCAAAAGAGATAGAAGAAAAACGATTAGAAGAGAACTCTTACCCACTATTATGAAACGATTGGAGCAGATTCCAGCCTATGGTACTTTCGGGTTTGAAGAAAAGAATAGCAAGGGCTTATAGGTTCGGCTTGATGAACAATCGGCTAAGGTCAAATGTTTTTGGCTTTTGATGAAATATGAAAAGAAGAATGAAGGGGATGGAATGTGATACGAGTTGGCTTGATGACAAGAGGGAGATTCGGCTTTAACAAAAAGAAGAAAGAGATGGGAGGTTTAAGGTGTCGCGGCAATGGTGAACTATTGGGAGAGAAAGATTCGGCCTAAGTAAAATAGAGAGAAAAGAAGAGAGAAGAAGAAGATGGTAGATTCGGCTTACCCTTAAACAAATAAAAAAGAAAAGAAAAGAAACAAATGACCCTTATGGTCTATGGATGATTCGGCCAAAGTCTAAATGAGAGGAAAAATGGTGAGTTTTGGTGTGGTTCAATTTTGAAAGAAAAGGGTGAAGGTTTAGGAGAGAAAATGAGAATAAACTTTTGTGAAAAGAAACCCCAAAAATGACCAAACATGCTACCATCCTTACCTATGCTACCAAAAATTCGGCCATCCCCCCCTTAGACCACAAAACCGTCCATGTTCATGGACAAATTGACCATTCAAAGCTTCCAAAACAAGGCCCTTGATTCATGCCTTATGTCCCCCTTACATACCAAAACTTCTTGATTCCATACCTTAAATTAGCACTTGCCTTATTCCTTAGTCTACTATCCATAAAAGAAAATAGTCCAACCTTACCTTAATTAAAGTTTGACCGTCACATGCCATACAAATGCAAAAATAAAAGTCTCCTTATTGCCATCCATGGGATTCGAACCTAAGCCCCCCTCACACTGCTTGTGGCGTCACTTCATAAGGCCCTAAGTGGCACCTCCTTACCACTTTGCCAACTGAATTCTTGTGATTAAATCCTCCAACAAAATTTCTTAAGGCCTATCTTGACTAGCTCCCTTTTAAGAATTAAAAATCTAATATATTTCCAAGGCATTCACCTACATTCTAAAGTTCCCGAAACTCCCAAAACATACTCAAACCACACATAGGCACGCTACCACATACATTTAAGTTAAGACGCATAACCCCTAGATCCCGGATATTACAGCCCATTTGGGCCGAATATTGGGTTTGAGCCCATTTACACTGTTTTAACCAAAATGGATTATCTGTGTCGCTCGAGGTGACTGTAGGCCTTCGGAAAGGTCGTTAACTGTATCAAGACCCCCAGGGAGTAAAATGACTGAAATACCCCTAATGTGTAAAATGACTTAAATACCCTTAATGAGTAAAATGACTGAAATATTCCTAGCGAGTAACCAAAATACCCCTAGTACATGAAAATGACTATTTTACCCCTAAAGATAGATTGATAGATGAAAATATGTACTGCATGACTGTACTGAGTAGGACATGTTGCATACACGAAATATTGATGACATGGCATACTGCATGGGGCTGGGATTCTATTATGAGAAAGTACTATTACTAGTGGCTCTGCCGCACATACTGATACGGGTGGCTCTGCCACAATTACTGTTACTGGTGGCTTTACAACATATATTGTACTGGCAACTCTACTGTGTTATTATTACTGCCAGCTATGCTGTAATATTGGTGTGAAGGCTAGGTGGGTTGACTTTGTCGCCACATGATGTGTTGGGTTGGTACGGGTGGTGTGCTGGCTAGATTGGGGTGGGTTTGCATACTTGCACCATATTGATATTGTATCACGCTTAAGCCCACACTGTTATTGTATTGGGCTAAGGCCAATACTGTACTGCTACTGAATAGGGCTCAGGCCCAGACTGTTACTGCATGATAGGGGATTACACGCCGAGTTTTCGTAACTCACCCTTTTCTTTTTAACTATACAAGTAATCCCCAGCCTTAGATGATTTGGAGCTGTGAGGGACTTGGAGGTGGCCACACATTCGCTATTATTTAATTTGACTTAGTCATTTAATTTTTATATTGGTTTGATAATTATGTAATAAGGCCTTTGGTGATTTTTCTGAATTGGGTTTTAATTTCTTATTTTGAAACTGCCAAACTGATACAAATAAGTTTTCAAAGTTAACAACGATTTTTAAAAAGACAAACACATATTTTCATACTTCAAAATGATATTAATTAGAGTAGCTTTCGCGGGATTTTAACCAACTAAGAAACTAAGGCTATCATTTTAAAATGGATTTCTCTCAACAAACATGCTTTCGAAAAACACTTCGATGTAACACGTCAGATTCAGTCGTAATATCTAGGCTGGGTTTGGGGTGTTACAACCATAATCTCAAGTAACCATATTTATCAACTTTAAAACTAGCCTATACATGCCGTATTTACAATTATCCACATGTCCAAAAGTACCAATCGGCAACTGGAGAGTGTGATGTTTAACTCCGACTTGTCCGAAACGATCGAGCTATCGAGCCTCTATAATACATAGAAAAGAAACATAGTACGCTTTATAGCTTAGTAAGTACGCATAATTTAGAATTAAACTTACCATTTATACCAAATCAATACAAATAATTAAGGTAAACTCCATACAATTTCCAAATGCCTAACACAAACATTCATCCATAGGTTAGTAATATTAATACATGAAATCATCCATTATCACAATTCAATACTCAATATATCTTGTATTCAACATTTCATTCTTAATCATATAATCAATACTTCATTCAGTAACATTATTCATCCGTATAAACAGAATTTATGCCTGTTGAACCTATTAGAATTTCAAAGGATACTCGGGTGATATACATCAGTATTTCGTTAAATCCTTATCATTTACCGCTCTTTTAAACTATGAACAATGAGCTCCTCCTAAGCTTATGGAAAGTAAGCTCTACTGAGCTGAAACGGTAAGCTCTTACGAGCTGATATATCGGTAAGCTCATACAAGCTGTGGTGAATCAGTAACAAATACAAGAGCTCGACCAAAATGGTAACCCTAGTGACATGTCACTCGTATCCTACGAATTTATATGGTTCAAACGGGGCTCGGTAATAATCAATCTTTATCAATTAAGCATTTCTATTCCAAGTACATCAAATACTCAATCATATACGTACATTTCAAATAAACACAAGTATTTAAAGTATGATTCTAATTATACAAACTTACCTCGTACTGCTCGGATAAAAACTATCGGTTATTCGTCAATCTTCCCTTTTCCCCGATCTAAACTTGATCTTGGCTTTTCTTGATCTCAATCTAGCCTTCAAAGCTTGGCCGAATGAAAACCTAAGTTTTCTATTCTTTCCTTCTTAATTTCGGCAAGATAAGGAAGAAAGATTAAATAAAAAATGACTTTGTTTTATTATAATTAACATTAATTACTAATTTACCTTTATAACCTTTAAAAATATTAAAAATTACACCAATTGCCATGATATCATCATCCACTAACCATAAATGGTCTATTTACCTCTTTAGGACCTTTACTTTAATGTTCTATAGCTATTTCATACTTTTAGCTAATAGAACACAAGTTTTACATTTTATGCGATTTAGTCCTTTTTACCGAATTAAGCATTCAAATAGTAAAATTTCTTTACGAAACTTTCACCCAATAATACTATCATGTTGTAAACTTAAATAAAATAATAAAATAAATATTTTGGCCTCAATTTTTTGGTCCTAAAACCACTGTTCTGATTTGACCCAAAAATAGGCTGTTACAACTCTAATATGTGAACCTATGATTTTATGTGAACTCATGCTTTATGTTGTATTAAAAACTCATATGTTATTCTGTTAGGTGAACCAATGTTGTATTACATATTCAAACCAAATTTGTGGTATGAAACTTAATAATAGCTTCCATGTACTTGAGATTATTTTTGAAAGTGCGTATATTAAGTACCTTGTTGATATCTTGCATGCGAACCCTTCCTCTATTTGTTTGATAAGCTCGTATGTTTTACATTCTATGTATGATTTTATTTCACTGCTGTGTTATAACTTAATACATTATTTCTTGTAAATAAGTGGTGTGTTGGAGGTTAGGTTGTTAGTTAACAGAGAGTCAATTCGGTGACTAATGTGGCTCGCCAAATTCGTGTCGAACCTACTTGACCGGGTTTGGCATGTTACATACCCTACTTCTAATTATTCGATGAAGCATTTTGGTGCTAGTTTGGTGTGTTGGTTGGATGATTCAAGTATTCGTTCAAGTTTGAGTCAGGTTAATAGGGGTTGTAAAATATAAGTTTGGTAAATGATATGAATATGATAATAGTTGATTCCATTGGAAAACAAATTTATGTATAAATATGAGTATAATTACGAAAATATACAATTGATTATGCAAATAAAATGAAAATGAGCCCTAGGGCCGAAATGAATGCAAATGAGTTGATAGACTCCAAGAATGAATTGAACTGTTTGAAACCAATGTAAAATAAATGAGTGTCACAGAACATGAATGGCATGATGTTAATGACATACTGTAAAGATGCATAAATGAATGATTGATTTTGAATGATATAGACTTTATAGTATTGAATGATTGAACTTTGTTAAATAATTAAGAGTTGATATGTTGCAGTGTTGAATAGGTTGTTTGGTATTGATATAAGTACATTACATATTTGGCCTGATGATTGAAAATGATTGACACTTTGGAACATGAAATGGTTGGATATTAAATTAATATACGTATATTTTACCTTAAACATATTGTTAATGCATATGATATATATATATATAGATGTCTTGAAGCATAAATTTACCACTAAGCCATATCGCTTAGTGTACGGTTTGTTTATACCGATTTTGTATTGCAAATGGTCGGTATTGGAATTTGGTTGACTAATGTTATATTGAAGTACCATTTTGGCATCTTTGGGCTTGAATGCAATTGGTATATTATTGAAATTGTTGTATTTGTTATGTTTAGATGTTATTTCAAGTCTTTCAAGCTTGTATCAAGTTGGTTCTCTTGGAAACAGTGAGCCACGTTGTGACAAAGTACTCTTAATGTTGTAACTAGATCAACCAGAGAGTTACGTCTTGATAACATATTCTCAAAGTCATGATGAGCCTAGTTAGTGAGTTGTGTCGAGGAGAGGAATCCCCAAAGTCACGACGTCAACCTGATATTTTGAAATCTTTACAAGTTGGTCCTAATTTGACCTTAGGTTAGCATTAGAGCTTCTGTAAGCTCGTATGAGACTCAAATATGATTGTGTATCATATAATGTGTTTAGTATACTCACATATGAAGGTTTAATGTGATCAATTTAAGGTAATTGATCGTAGTTGCTCTATCAATGAATGTGGCATCGTGTAGCTCGCACTCGACGATCAGGTTGGGTGTTAGGGTGTTACGAAGGAGATATGTTAGTAGTTGACTACAAGCAAGAGTTCTTGTGATTCAACAAGTATGCTATCGAGTTTGTTCCAACTGAAGAAAAGAGTTTCAAGCATTTTCCTTTAGGATAAGGGACAAACTCAGAGTTTACTTAGTTTTTCACAAACATTTAGTTTTTATTGATCCCATTGAGCAAGAAAATATGGTAGAATAAGCCATGGGTTTGGACAAAAAAGTCAAGGATTTCCAATCATATGGAAAAAGAATCAGAACCGTTAGTTCCCAACCTTTGCCGAAGTGAGTTAGGGACTTTCAAGGATCTTTGAGATCAACGCCATCGAATGTTAGGTCAAGAGAAAGGCCAAGTTAAACAACCGTCTATATCTACAAATTGAGAGCATTGTGTTAAAAAACACAGAAGTAAATGCTGGAAAAAGGATGGAAATATGTTTCTGATGCGGATCCTTGGGGAATTTGGCTCAAGATTGCTCAAGAAATGCTAGTAATGTACCTTCGCATACTAAGAGATTTTCTCCTGCATCTAGAGGCCAGGGTACTTCTTATCATGGTTCAGTTGTGAGAGGTAGCCAAACGAATGAAGTTAACTCTTCTGTACATCAGTTTGAAGTTAGAGCTCCTACTTGAGCCTATGTGGTCCAAACCAAAGATGATGAAGATGCTACCAATTTTGTAGCAGGTATATTCCTTTTATATTATGCACTTATTCATGGTTTAGTAGACCTTAGTTTTAGGCATTCATTTTTTAATGCCCCAGTTTTCAATGGTACCATAAATGTCACACCCAAAATCTGGCAGACCTAATTAGAAGACGTATAAATATGAAATTATATGTTTGGTGTAGAGTAGTCGACCCATTTGCAAACTTTTGGTGAATAAGAGTTGGTGCATAGAAACCGCCTTGTAAGTAATAAAAGATTCTATCTCAGGTTATTTTGTTATTTAGGAAAAAGAATGTGTCAAGTGAAAAGTAAACACGATGTGAGTTACCGCCAAAGGTATAATATGCCTAGAATATGCCTAGTTGGTTCCATGCTCTTTGAATAGATGCTGTTTTTTATTTGAGAGGGGTGTTCGAGTTTGGATCTTCAAGCTATAGTTTAGTGAGTATCAGGTGAGACTCTATACTGACTTTTTCATGCGAATTGTTCAAATAGAGATATATATAATGATAACACCCCAGATAATTGGTAAATGTGCAAAGCATAATAAAGATGTTGCATGATTAGGAAGTTGAATGATAAGTATGTAGGTAAAGTTTTATATGGGAAAGTACAAATCAGTCAAGTGTGTAAATAAATCTGGATAAGTGAATTTTGAGTAAAACATTCCTTTGTGATGCCTCTAGTAGAGTAGTTATATTGCTAACCAGACTGGTAGATCACAATATGAAAAAGACAATATGGTTGAGACCCATGGCATTGTGTGATATGAAAACACTCATGGTGTTGCCTCTAATAAAATGAAGGTTGGATTGGCAGATCACGACATGAAGATTGTAAGTCCATGTGGTTGAAACCCATGTCTTATTAAGGTATAATGATTACTCATGGTGATGTCTTCAGTAAAATGTAAATTGGACTAGCAAATCACAACATAAAGTTATGTATTAGTCCATAAAGTAGAGACCCATGACGCCTTTTGGTGAAAGTCCATCGGGACTATAAACACGTGATTCGGTTTGGCTTTTATGGTGTATTTTGTGTTACTTTTATAACAAATCATGAAACGCCTATGTGGCATATTCAGGAATGCCTATGTGGTGAATCTAGTTATCAACCTATGTGGTAAATTTGGTTAAAGTTCTGAGATTTTTGAGGGATGATTCTTTGATAGAAGGATATGACACAGCGACTTTGAGAAAGACTGTGAACTCTTTCTAACTACATCAAGATCTACCATCGTTGTAGAGTAAAATGAGTTAACCATGAAGATCAATGTTGAAACAAAATCTTTTAAATGTGGTCACAAACAGAGCGAGGAAAGTAGTAGGAAGTTAGGGGAGTAGTGTAATGAAATATCTATCCTTAAGGCTTACTACCCTGAGTCAAGGGAAATATTTTTTGTAACCGGTGTAGGTTGATAGAGTAGGTTTAAAGAATGAGACAAGTGAAAGAAGGTGGAGTGGCACGACTAGTGATGGACTAACACTGAAATAAGCAGAAAAACATCTTCGTATGCATCAAAGGAGTTGTCAAATGAATCCGACAGAAAACTTGATAATTTATATCAATGTTTAGTTTTATGTAAATTATTGTATATCTAACTAATTGTTTAGTCTAGATTCTAATTTGCATCAAATGTACATTTTATAGGAACCGGGACACTCTAGATATTGGAATTTTGGGCAAAAATAGTGTCGCAACACGGGTACCCCATGTCGCAACACCAAGGCCAGAATAGCAGGGATTGAGAAAATTGACTGGACGTCGTGACATAAACTCCATGTGTAGTGAGACATAGAAGACAACATACCCAGAATTCCAAAATTTCAAAGTGTGTCACGACATCGAACCTCGATGTCGTGATAGTAGCAAACTGCCAGGGGTTTCGCGACATTGAACCTTGTGTCGCTACATCACCGCAATTGTCTACAGGCTTGCCTCGACCTGATTACGCAACTCAACGGAGTAAACCTTATTTTGTTGACTTTTAACCCTAAAACACCTTAGCTTCACATTGTAAACTTTCTTAACATTCTAAACCTCTAAAAACCCTCTTAAACCATAAAACCCCTTTTCAATAAATCCCTAAATTTACAATCTTCTTTTACTATCTGGAACATTAGTTGATGCAGGATTGACATAATCGGTTGGAAAC
Source organism: Gossypium australe (assembly GCA_005393395.2). Classification (NCBI taxonomy): domain Eukaryota; kingdom Viridiplantae; phylum Streptophyta; class Magnoliopsida; order Malvales; family Malvaceae; genus Gossypium; species Gossypium australe. The sequence continues at coordinate 40,715,258 of CM016622.1, read as the reverse complement.
GAAGCAACAAGGACTACAACATCGAGTTTAAGGGTTCTAAACTTCCTTTTTACCGTTACATTGGAATGATTGTGTGATACCTCATTCGTATTAGCATAGATTCTAGATAATATGCCACCTAGGAAGTCTAAAATGACAATTGTGCAAGAACCACTGACAATTTTGAATCCCTTAAAATTTTGAAACTAAAATGTAAAGAAGTATAATCTTGAAACTCAAGGCAAAAATTTTATCCAAGAAAGGGGATTCAAACTATCAATGGTTCTTTGTAATGAAATATGGTTTTTAGTACAATATCGTAGATGGGAGCGATTCTATGTCACTCCCAAAGAAACCATTGTTATTCCACTTGTACAAGAATTTGATGTCGCTTTTAAAGATCAGGAAACCCGATGACCTCGTGAACAAATTTGGAAAATGGTAACAGTAAGAGGAAAAAATGTATCATTCTCTTTGAAAAAGATTTGCACGTATTATGATTCGCTATATTATGAATCTGATTATTTGTAAAATATTGATTTAATGGAATTTAAAGACATATATATATAAAGCATCATAATACTTAATTGAAAATTGAGGAGAGTGGAATGTCTGACAAGATATTGAACTACCAACTAATTTCAATAAAGATATAATGTTTCTAATAGCTAAAATGTGGATGCAACTTATTTGCACCAGAATTACACCGGCCCTTAACGTCTCTAATGTCAATACATTCTAAGCTCTTTTTTTGTATGGCATTTTACAGGAAAAGCATATATGCATTGGACAATGGATCCATCAAAATATGAAGCTTTGCATCAGTGGCCGGAAGGTTGGGCTTTTATTTCCCCATCTCGTGAAGGCATTTTGCAAAAGCACAGAGGTTTCATTGGGTGAAAATGAGCAGTTCATGAAGCCAACAAGAAGTATAATTGGAGATTTGTTATATACGTAGTATGTTGAGCTTTAGAGAAAATAAATTATCGATTGGAACCAAATAAGGAAAGAAAGATGGACGTCTCGATATCACTCAAACGAAAGGAGAAATCGAAAGCTCAGAGAGGGGAAAGTGGGAGCACCAAAGAAGAACTTGATGGAATGATCAGGTGGATGTAGGAGACGAGCCTAGTACCCTAAATTATCCGCCAAATATGTTCGGCCCAACACGAACCCATCATAGAACAGAAGATGAGGGTGAGAAGGATGAACACGATCTCTTGAGAGATAAGGACGAGTATAAGGCGCCATTCCATCACACCTTTGATGGTTATCCGAAGGCCTGTTATCCGAAGCCCAACCCACCTCACACCTTTGACGGTGGGAGCTCTCACCAATGATATGGCACGGGAAAAGGAAAAGCTCCAATGAAAAGGGGGCATTCACCTTGTTTTGATGATGCATACGATGATTAAACTAGAATTTTCATTTTGGTTTTTTTTGGCACTACATTAACTTGGAATAATCTTTACTTTTTTAAGATTAATAGTAGATTATTGTTTACTTTACTTTGTTGTTGTAGAATTTTCTATGCTAGAACTTCATATGAAGAAGCACAACAATTACGAACTTGAACGATAAAAGGAGGAGGCACCCACCAATATTCTATAGAACTATCACGATCAATTAGGTAACTTCTTTCCTTATTTTAATAAGGGTTACACACTGCAGACAATATGTTGTCTAAAGTGTGGGGGGTAACATAAAAAATTTCTTTAATTTTTATGCTTTTCTTTGATTTTCCTTGTCAATTGTGTGCTTGAGCTTGTAGAAATACAAGTGATTGGCTAGAAGCATGTAAAAAGGTTGATTGTATTTATGGTAAATTTGGCAGGATGATAGGTGATTTTAAATTTTTGCTTATTAGACTATTAAGTTCTATATGTTACACTACAAATAAGCATTAATAAATTAAATGTACCAAATTATATAGAGAATACATGGAAACGAGCATGCTAGTATGTATGATAAATTATTGAATTTTTTATTATTTGGTTGATTAAATTTGTGAATATTGAGATACATAGGGATGACCTAAGGCATTTTTTTGTACACACCCAGAGCTAAAAATCTAACCTTATTTATTCATTTTTAGTACCTATTTTTAAGCTAGAAAACACTTCTTGATGAACCTTCCTGCAAAATTAAAGCCAACAGCTTCAATTTGTATTTTCCTTTTTTTCTTTGGCCTTGAATTGCACGACTATAAAAGTCTGGTCATATATATTTAGGGTTAAGTGATAAACCGTAATATATACATATTTTAAACCCACAATTAGCATACTTTTGAATGATTTATTCCTTGAATTGTGGAATCTGGTGCTCCTAATCCTTTAATTTCATGTTTTATACTTAGGAGAGCACTGGAGGGTGAAAAGAACAAGAAACGGGCCTAAAACAAAGTAAATGGGCCAAATTACGAAATCGACACGGCCTGAGCCCAAGACCACACGGTCGTGCCTCTTTAACAGAAGCGAACACGGCCTGGCCACGATTCACACGGACGTGTGCCATGGGTGTGTCCCTAATGTGACCTGTTTGAATTTCATTCGGATTAGGGTACTTAGAGGCAAAGAAAGCCATTCCAAAAGCCTATATAAACACCTTAGAGGCCAACCTTCAAGGGGCGCCCAGTTAGGTCGAAGAGTCGAGCCAGAGAGGCCAGAATTGTGGAATTTACTCGGAGAAAGCCAGTTGATTTATCTCAAGAAGCCAGAGTTATACTCAAGACAGAGATCTTCCCTTCAAATTTCTTTCAAAGGGTTTTAGGGTTTTTCTTATGTTTTATTTTATATTTTCTTTTGAGATGTATTCTTATATGATTATGAACTAAACCCCTCAAATACCTAAGGGGGATGAAACCTAATACGGATCTTGTTATTGTTTTCTGAACTATATGATAAATACTTGATTTGTTCTTAATTATGTGTTCTTAATTCTTGCTTTGATATTTCAAGATATTGATTCAACTATTGATGTGCTTAGGCAGTGGAGCAAAAGTCCCTATTTAAGAGTAGATCTAGCATAATTAAGCGGAGTTGATCGCAACCCTAGAAATAGGATGATGAAAATTCGTCGGATTAGGGTCAAACCTAATATGGGAGTCCATAGATCGAGTTAATGCAATTCTAGGGGTTTTAATTAGAAAGAGATTTCAATTAATCAACTTAGGGTTAGACGTTAGTAGCCTCGAAAGAGGTATTAATATAAATTAGGGAATCCTATGGATCAAGTCAAGTGAATTAATCGTCTGGTTCAGAGTTAGATAAGAAGTGAAGTCTAGGTGGATTCTTCCTCGGGTATTGTCTTAATCAATTGGTTTTTCCCACAAGTATTTCCCCAACTCATTCTCTTTGTCTTTGCATCTTTAGCTTAGTTGTTAGTTAATTTTAGATTAATTAATAATTCCCTTAATTCTTAGGCTAAATAATAAAAAGAAAGTTAGTATTAGTACTTTTGGTTCCTTTGGGTTCGACAATCCGGTCTTGCCACTAAACTATACTACTGTTCAATAGGTGCGCTTGCCTCAATTGTTGTTACAGTTAGTTTCTAGGCTCGATCATTCTTTATATAAATTTTTAAGACCCTGACACACGATCAAGTTTTTGGCGCGTTGCCAGAGAACTAAAATATTAAGAACACTCAATTTTTATTACTTTAGCCATATTTTATTTTTACAATTAACTTTTATTTTTATTTTTATTTTTCTAAATTTTCTTTCAATTGCTTCTAGCAAGTAATTCTAGTTTATGACTAGGAGGAACCCGTCAGGACCCTTGATTTTTGATAGTGAAATAGAACATACTGCTCGCAGAAACCGAAGAGATGTCACTGAATAATTATCAGTGGCAAGTCATGAGGACAAAGCCTACTAAAGTAGCAGATGTTTTCAACCTTGACGTGGTCACCATGTTATCTAACCACGTAGAGCTTTTAAATAAAAATTGATGGTTTGTATGGTTCTACGCAGGTACATCAGGTAATACAGTACGATACAGATGGAAGAGGGGTGAAGAACACAGAATATCTATCCTAGAAACCTAGTACAGAGAACGAACAAGTCAACTATATGGGTAACTATTCTAGACCTCAAAATAATCTTTACAGTAACACTTAAAATGCAGGTTGGAGGTACCATCCCAATTTCTTGTAGGGTGGTCAAGGTAATCAAAGACCGCCACCTCCTCTAGGCTTTCAACAACCACGTCACCAGCAGGAAAAGAAGCCGAACCTTGAAGAGATGCTAATGAAATTTATCTCGGTGTCAAAAACACGCTTCCAAAACACTAAAATAGTGCTTAAAAGTCAGCAAGCGTCGACTCAAAAGCTCAAGAATCAATTATGTCAACTTGCTAAGCTGATCTTAGAAAGACCATAAGATATCTTACCTAGCAACACCGAAACTAACCCAAGAGAGCAACCTCAAGCAATAACTGCTCACGATAGTGAAAGGAAGATGAACCAAAATTGAAGCAAGAGAATGTGGTAGAGGAAGGTAAGGTTGAGGTAAGCCATGATAAACCAACCTCAGTAATTACAGAGTACCAACCATGTGTGTCGTACCCAAATGCGATAAAGAAAGACCACACAAAGGAACAATTCGGTAAATTTCTTAAACTTCCAAAGAAATTACATACTAACTTGCCGTTTCTTGAAGCTCTTTCGCAGATGCCAGATTCAAGGAAATTTTTAAAAGAGTTTTTGACAAACAAACGGAAGTTAGACGATACGTTGCAAGTGGAGCTAAACGCAGTGTGCCCAGCAATTCTACAAAACAAACTACCACGTGAGCTTAGATTTCATGTACTGTCAAATGTAATCGACCCTCAAATAGCCACTTCAGAGCTTAATACAAATGGTGTGACTCTTTTTTCGGCACGTAAGGTCTTTCCATAATGAACGGTCGAGGTAACACATTCTAATTTCGGCACTTTTGAGGTAAATATTACCCGACTCAAACCATATGTTGATAGAATTGATAGTAAGAAAAAGGAGTTTCGACTCCGTGAACCACCATGGCCATTCGAATAACAGGTGAGTCTAGCTCAAGACTTTAAACGAGCGCTTCTCGGGAGGCAACCCGAGTACTAACCCCACTAACATCCATATTTTCAAATTTTAGCATCTAACTAAAAACTAACCATAATTTTTAGGCGTAGCTTTCCCTACCACACGGCCTTGCACACGAGCGTGGCCGTGGCCGTGTGGACACCCCGAATTTGCACACCAGTGTGGCAGAGACCGTGCGAATCAAGGACAAAAATTTCCCAAAACACGGGCTGGGATAAAATGCCAAGGCCGTGCAATGCGGCCGTGGTCGAAAATGACTAAAGAACACGGGCGTGCAACAAGACCGTGCTTATAAGCCATGGGCGACACTGATTAAGCAACACGGGTGTGCAAACCCTTTATACGGGCGTGGGAGAAATACATGAAGTATAACACGGCCATGCGATCCGGCCGTGTGACATAACACGCCCAACACATGGGCATGGGCCATTACTCTATTTAAAATCCCCTTCTTTTGTTCACCCCCCCAAAGTCTTCATCCCCTTTCCCATTTCTTTTTAAACGCATATCCATTTTCAATTTTTACTTTTATTCTTATTTTTTTTTCTTTTTACTTTATTTATTATTTTCTTATTATTCTTCATGCCATTTAGATTTAGCTTAGGATACAATATAATTAGGCCGGCTACTTCGAGGATTCAATTTCAAACGATTCGAGGCGCTCCCCCACATTCACCTCTGCTAATTCCTATCTGATTTCTTTTTATTGACTCCATCCAAAATTCAGGAAGTTTCACTTCTCTCCCTATCTTATGATTTTATTACTATTTTGCTATTATCTGTCTTTGTACATTGAGGACAATGTACATCTTAAGTGTGGAGGGGTCAACTATAGTATTATTTGAAAATCCCTGAATTATTCATTGTTCTTAAGTAATTTTCTCATATCACTAATTAGAACGAAACTTCTATTGACTCATGGTTTTCATTAATATGTTTTGGATTAAGTCATTGATAATTGTGCAGTGATGATTTAAACTTTAGGAGACTACAGAATCAAGCATGATGAGTCTATTTTCAAAAAAATTAAAATTTTGATTAGGTTGTCTACCTGAATCTAATTATTACCTTGAAGTTTGAAATTTACAAAGTTGATATCAAAAGCCCATAACTTTTGTGAGATTTTGAGCCTTTTAGAGCATACATTCTTTCGTGCTCACTTTTTGATTATGAGTGTGTCAACATTGATTTGTTATTCTAGAATTTGCTTCGACTATACATGTCAAGACCACATTATTGATTTGATATACAGAGATGATAAAGGCACTTAGGATTTAACCCACTCACCCCACTAAAAAGCTTACCCTTACAACTAACCCCTAGTGAACCCCTTTGATCCTAACAACCCTTTTATTGACTCACCCACTAATATTAACCCAAAACCCATTTTGTATTTGTTATCGCCATTTCTCTTTACTACCCTTTTTGTTGAGATTTGATTTTGAGCAGTTGCCTAACTATGTTCTATATTTCAGTTGTTAAAGTTCTTTCTTTTAAACTTGATTTGTTCTTGAAAATAAATCAAAGTATATTCATTTTTAGTTCTATAATTAGGTGAGCTTATACATTTAAATTCCACATCTTGAGAAGAAGCTCATGTTATTAATATTTCATATTTTCAATTGATGTAATTATTCGAGAATTAGTTCATTTTTCTAGTTAGGAAAATTATCAATTCAATCTCGATTCTAAACCTCTAATTCAGCCTTTATCCACACCTTTAACCCGGGCCCCATTACAACCCTTTTTGAAGACATTTTGATTTGTGTATCATCTCATTTTGCAGTGGTGGAGATTTGATTTTCATGCAAGCCTATGGGATTAACTTTTCATGTTCGATTCTTGAGTGCTTAATTTTGAAACACTTTGAGTGATTTGAGTGAATCTTTAGTGAGGATGTCAACTCTTGTCGATTTTAAATTCAAGGTGATTATTTCGGTAAAGGGAAACACCTATGTTTTCACGCTACAAAAATTATGACTTTGATTGTTTGAATCTTTAGGACCCTTCTACTTAAATTATCAATGTATGAATTACCTTTGAATTATGATGAAACACTATTAATGAATATTATGAATCAAGGAAGTTCATTTTAATTGTGATTTGAGAGTTTTGCTTGAGGACAAGCAAATGCTTAAGTGTGGGGGTATTTGATAAATCGTAATTTATACATATTTCACACCCACATTTAGCATACTTTTGAATGATTTATTCCTTGAATTGTGGAATTTGGTGCTCTTAATCCTTTAATTTAATGTTTTATACTTAGGAGAGCACCGGAGGATGAAAAGAATCAGAAATGGGCCTAAAATGGAGTAAATGGGCCAAATTACGAAATCGACACGGCTTGGGCCCAAGACCACACGGTCGTGCCTCTTTAACAGAAGCGAACACAGCTTGGCCACGATTCACACGGACGTGTGCCATAGGTGTGTCCCTAACGTGACCTGTTTGAATTTCATTCGTATTAGGGTACTTAGAGGCAAAGAAAGCCATTCCAAAAGCCTTTATGAACACCCTAGAGGCCAACCTTCAAGGGGCGTCCAGTTAGGCCGAAGAGCCGAGCCAGAGAGGCCAGAATTGTGGAATTTACTCGAAGAAAGCCAGTTGATTCATCTCAAGAAGCTGGAGTTATACTCAAGACGGAGATCTTCCCTTCAATTTCCTTCAGGGGGTCTTAGGGTTTTTCTTATGTTTTGTTTTATATTTTCTTCTGAGATGTATTCTTTTATGATTATGAACTAAACCCCTCAAATACCTGAGGGGGGTGAAACCTAAGATAGATCTTGTTATTGTTTTCTAAACTATATGATAAATACTTGATTTGTTCTTAATTATGTGTTCTTAATTCTTTCTTTGATATTTCAGGATATTGATTCAAGTACTGATGTGCTTAGGCAGTGGTGCAAGAGTCCCTGTTTAAGAGTAGATCTAGCATAATTAAGCGGAGTTGATCGCAACCCTAGAAATAGGATGACGAAAATCTGTCGGATTAGGGTCAAACCTAATATGGGAGTCCATAGATCGAGTTAATGCATTTCTAGGGGTTTTAATTAGAAAGATATTTCAATTAATCAACGTAGGGTTAGATGTTAGTAGCCTTGAAAGAGGTATTAATATAAATTAGCAAAACCTACGGATCAAGTCAAGTGAATAAATCGTCTGGTTTAGAGTTAGATAACAAGTGAAGTCTAGGTGGATTCTTCCTCGGGTATTGTCTTAATCAATTGGTTTTTCCCACAAGTATTTCCCCAATTCATTCTCTTTGTCCTTGCATGTTTAGCTTAGTTGTTAGTTAATTTTAGATTAATTAATAATTCCCTTAATTCTTAGGCTAAATATTAAAAGAAAGTTAGTATTAGTACTTTTGGTTCCTTTGGGTTTGACAATCCGGTCTTGCCACTAAACTATACTACTGTTCAATAGGTGCGCTTGCCTCAATCGTTGTCACAGTTAGTTTATAGGCTCGATCATTCTTTATATAAATTTTCAAGACTCTGACACACGATCATTAAGTAGATACATTACAGTGGAACTTTGTAAGAACAAAATGAAATAGGAAAGATTAACATGATAAAGTAGTTATAGGTTAGCTAATATGTGTAGAAAAAGAAAATTAAAAACGAGTAGAAAAAGTTCTTGAAATTATAAGTATTCGTGAATGAGAAATGTATAGAAAAAGAAGAAAGAAAAGTGATAAAGCCACCAAAAATAGAGAGACTCGTTCATTAGTGCACATAGTGTAACAGTCCAACTTAGGGTAGTTGGAATAGTGGTGCGATACTACAAATTTGAAGTAGAAATATAAGTTTTAATAATTTTTATGAGGTTTATGAGGTACTTGCATGATTATGTGAAAATCTCATGAAGGAATTTTATTAATTAGTGAATAAATTATCCATTAAGACTAAATTACAAAGATTAGAAAATATGAGATTTTGGAAGATTTAAGTATGAAATAGCATCATAAAAATTATTAGAGGACCTTATTTAGCAATTAGACCATTAAGTATTATGATTGACAAAAATGGATATGGGAAGGAAAAATCTAAAGAAAGGGCCATTAAGGGCATTTTTTTCATTTGGTTAATTAAAGAATTAAAAGGGAAAAATAAGCCAAAATCTATGTCCATCTTCTTCCTACCTTAGCCGAAATTTAGAAGGAGCCATAGCTAGGGTTTCTTCAACTTCCAAGCTTGATAGTAAGTGCATCCTAGCCCTATTTTTAATGTTTTCCGTATTTTTTGAAACCCTCGTAGCTCGATTTAGCTATTTCTAGCTATATTTTGAGTTAGGGTCCATGTTCAAAAATTTACCCATGTATGACATGCATGTATTTTGATGTTCTATGGAATATTATGAAAGTTTGATGTAGGATAAACATCTTTTTCTAAGTGATTTTCATAAGAAATGCATATAAAGACCAAATTGCAAAAGTTATGATAATGGTCATACATGAGTGAAATAGTAAACAAATTGAAGGTTGCTATAGTTAAGATTATGATTCAGCTAGGTCTGAAATATAAGAAAGTTGAATGAAAATCATTTTACGAGCCTAGGGGCAAAAGTGTAATTATGATAATGTTTAAGGGCAAAAATGTAATTTTTACCAAAGTATAAACTATGAGTCAATTTAGTCAATGTAAGTATTAAACAAGTTAAATTGTCATTATAGATTAAGAAACACGAAGCTCGGACCGAAACCGAAGCAAGAACAAAGTTGTGGACTAAATTACACATCTACACATATTTTGGCGTACTGGGGTAAGTTTGTGTGAAATTATAGATACATATGCTTTTATGATCAAATTACTTGCTATGTTGTATAATGTACATTCTTTTCATGAAATTGATTGACAATGTCTAATAAGGAAATCAATGAGAATAAGTAAGTGAAAGTCCTGATTGAAGATTTGGAATAACAAGGATACCTTTGTCACAACATGAGATAAGGAAAGCCCGTGTAAGACCATGTCTAGGACATGGCATCAGCATCAAGGAATGTAGGTCCCGTGTAAGACCATGTTTGGGACATGGCATCGGCACCGAACGTAGATCCTGTGTAAGACCATGTCTGGACATGGCATCAGCATCGAATAAGGTAGGTCTCGTATAAGACCATGACTAGGACATGGCATCGACACCATATAAGGAAGGTCACGTATAAGACCATGTCTGGGACATGGCATCGACACCGTACGAGGAAGGTCCCGTGTGTTTGGGACATGGCGTCGGCACCAAAGGAAAATTTCGTGTAAGACCATGTCTGGGAGATGGCAACAATCTCAAGCTAAGGATTCCCGTGTAAGACCATATCTGGGATATGGCATCGGTATAATGAGGTGATCCCATGTAAGACCATATTTGGGATATGGCATTGGTATCAAGATACATGTTGGATGAGATTAAGTATCCTCTGGTATTCCGAGAAATTCAACGGGCAAAAGAGTGAGTATGAAAAAGTGACTAAGAACTAAGTAAGGTTGATGATGAGATAAGTTGTATAAGAACGATACATAATTTTATTCAAGTTAAGGAAGATAGAGATTTAAGTTATTGTCTATGATAGTTTAAGTGCTAAACTATGTAATGAGTGATACAGGTACCATGAGTAAATACAAGTTAAGGTAACCCTAATGTGATGGGTAAGTATGAGTAAGAGTAAGTATGAGTAAATAAGTTTAAGCACTTTAGATTTACGTGTTTTTTTATCCATAATGAATGGGTTTAATTTGAGTAATTATGTTGCTATTAAGTTTTCATGCAGACTTACTAAGTTATATGCTTACTTCTCTTTTATCCTTCTTCATGTAGTGTCATCAAGCTAGTTCGGGGATCGAAGAACGTCGGAGCTCGGATCACACTATCAACCACTATTTTGGTAAAGCAAAGTTGATTATTTTGAGTATGGCATGTATAGGAGTTTAATCATTTTCAAATTATGTCATTTTGAGCGGAAAATGGATAGTTATCAAGCGTATGCATAGTTTTTGTATATAGCCAAAGAAATTGGCTAATATTTGCTAAGTTCCATATCTTATTGATGATGAATTGGGTATTATTCATAGTGTATTAATGATACATTAGATATTGCTTGAGTTGGTATAAGTGTGTTTATGTTTCAGGGTGGAAATTGGCTTGGAAAATAGCCTCTAAGTGTCCACACAGGCAGGCACACGGGCGTGTGTCTATGCCGTGTGTGACACACGATCAGCCCCATGGGTGTGTCAATAGGCCGTGTGTCCCCTGCATTTTAATTGCGAGAATTTGAATCGTCACACGGACTAGGACACGGGCGTGTGCCTAGGCGGTGTGCTTCTTAAGGGTTGCTGACGTCATAAACAAAATACCCTTAGTTTTCACACACGGGTGAGGACACAGGCGTGTCTAGGCAATGTGAAGGACACGGGTTATAGACACGGGCGTGTGCCCAGCTGTGTGAAAACCCCTATAGATTTGAAATAAAAATAAATTCTACACGGGCTCGGGACATGGGCGTGTGAGACCACGTGGCCTTCCCACACGAGCGTGTCCCATGTCACACGAGCGTGTGACCCCTATTTAGGCAAAAAATTTTAAAGAGTGTAAAATTTCTGGTTGAACTCCAATAACTTCCGGATGTAGGTTTAAGGCCTCGTAGGCCCACGATATGCACGTTATGATCAAAAAGAAAAAGTTTCAAGTTGGAACAAAATTTTATAGCCCGAAAATGCATGTTCAAGTAAAGTTAAGTACGGTTATGCCTCGTACCCTATTCTGGCATTCAATTCGAGTAAGGGGTGTTACATTTAGTGGTATCAGAGCTACGGTTTAGTCGATTCTCTCGCTAACGTAGCATAAGTTTGAGTCTAGCTATACATGTCATACATAAGAGTATTTATATAATGATAGTGTGACGACTCTTGATGATTTAAATTATGTTTTCATATAGGAAATGGATCCCGAAAGAGCTGAGGCAGATGATGTAGAATGTAATGCACCGGCTTCCGCTGAAGGGATGATGCCGAATGAGAATGAGAATAGACCCACAAAAGTAAGCCAAAAAGGAGGAGAAGAGGCTAGGGAAGCCTTTCTCCACATGATGAATTCTTGGTACACGGACTTCGTTCGTACGAACTCGAACGCGCCACCCCCCACCCCCGCCTATTCCTCAACCTACCCCTGTAGCCCCTCAAGTGGTAGAAGTGATAAGAAGGGAAAGACCTTCGGTTGATAGGATCCGAAAACAAGGAGTAGAGGAATTCCGAGCTAGTAAAGATGACGATCCGGAAAGGGCAGAGTTTTGGCTTGAAAATACCATCAGGGTATTTAATAAGTTGTCGTGCACACCTGATGAGTGTATGAAGTGTGTGGTTTCTCTTTTAAGAGATTCTGTAAATCAGTAGTGGAATACCCTTGTGTCGGTTGTACCAAGGGAAAGGGTCACATGGGAGTTTTTCCAAGAAGAATTGAGGAACAAGTATATTAGTCAGAGGTTCATCGATCAGAAAAGGAAGGAATTCTTGGAACTGAAACAAGGTAAAATGTCATTAACAGAGTATGGGCGTGAGTTTGTAAGGCTTAGTAATTACGCTCGAGAGTGTGTATCCACTGAAGCCATCATGTGCAAGAGATTTAAGGATGGACAAAATGAAGACAATAAATTGTTTCTTGCTGTCCTAGAGTTGAAAGAATTTGTTGTGCTAGTGGATCAGGCTTGTAAAGCCGAGGAATTAGTAAAAGAGAAAAGAAAAGCTGAGATGGAGTCACATGACTCAAGAAAGAGACAGTAAAGTAAGTCGTTCCAGTCCTCGTCCAAGAAGTCGAGAGATTTCTCTACCCGATCAGCTACTTCAGCTGGATTTTCCACCACAGGCAAGAGTAAACAGTATTCACGGAATAAGGCTCAGATTACTTCAGTCGCTAGAGTTGGGAACGTTCGATCTAATAGACTTGAATCCCATAGTATGGCAGATGACATCCCGGTGAATGTCGTGCACATGAGAGTGCTTGTTTTAAATGCGATTCCCAAGATCACTTTATCAGAGAATGTCCCGAAATGCTTGGGAAAGAAAAGGTTCAGAGTGCAAGACCAGGAAGTACTAATAGAGGAAAGCAACAAAAAAACCTGCAAAGTAGGGCGAGTAGTAAGGGTACATCCCGAGAGTATGCTACAAGATCTGAGGGTAGAGCGCCTGCAATGACTTACGCCATTCGTGCTCGCGAAGAGGCGTCATCTCCCGATGTAATTACGGGTACATTTTCTCTCCATGATACTAAAGTTATTACTTTAATAGATCCGAGATCTACACACTCATATATTTGCATGAAGTTAGTGTCTAATATGAGCATGGCCATAGAGTCTACCAAGTTTGTGATAAAACTGTCTAATCTTGTAGGCAAAAGTGTACTAGTTGATAAAGTATGCTAGGATTGCCCATTGATGATTAGAGGTCATTATTTTAAGGCAAATCTTATGTTATTTCCATTTGATGAATTTGACATTATTCTTGGTATGGACTGGTTAACCACTCATGATGTGACAGTAAATTGTGGAAAGAAATATATTGAGTTGAGATGTGAAAATGGGGACACTCTTCGTGTTGAATCAAATGAACAAAATAGACCGTCGGTAGTTATCTCTCACATGTCGGCTCAAAGGTATGTAAGAAAAGGGTATGAGGCATATCTTGCTTTTGTGATAAATGTCAAAGAAATTGAGTTAAAGATTGAATCAGTACCGATAGTATGTGAGTACCCAGATGTTTTTACCGAGGAATTGCCAGGATTGCCTCCGATAAGAGAGGTCGAATTTGATATCGAGTTAGCTCCCGGTACTGTATCGATATCGATTGCTCCTTACAGGATGGCTCCAACTGAGTTGAAGGAATTGAAGACATAGTTGCAAGAGCTGGCGGACAAAGGTTTTGCTAGACCGAGTCATTCTCCATGGGGTGCTCCAGTGCTATTCGTGAAAAAGAAAGATGGCTCTCTGAGGTTGTGCATAGATTACCGACAACTTAATAAGGTAACAGTGAAGAACAAGTACCCATTACCAATGATCGACAGTTTGTTTGATCAATTGAAGGGAGCCACTGTGTTCTCCAAGATAGACTTGAGGTCGGGATACTACTAGTTGAGAGTAAAAGACTCAGATGTGCCTAAAACTGCTTTTCGAATGAGGTATTGGCACTATGAATTTTTAGTCATGCCTTTCAATTTAACAAATGCCCCTGCGGTGTTTATGGATTTGATGAACCGCATTTTTCAGCCATACCTAGATAAGTTTGTGGTTGTTTTTATTGATGATATATTGATATATTCCCGAGATGAGCCTGAGCATGCTGAACACTTAAGGACAATTTTACAGATTCTACGAGATAATCAGTTGTACGCTAAGTTCAGCAAAAGTGAATTTTGGCTCAAGGAAGTTGGATTTCTGGGACACATTGCCTCGGGAGATAGAGTCCGAGTTGACCCAAGTAAGATCGCAGCCATTGCGGATTAGAAATCCTCGAAAAATGTATCTGAAGTTAGACGTTTTCTGGGCTTAGCTGGCTATTGTAGGCGATCCGTCAAGGGGTTTTCCATGATGGCGACTCCAATGATGAAACTGTTACAGAAAAATGTGAAGTTTGGATGGACGGAAAAGTGCCAACAGAGTTTTGAGAAATTAAAGGCAATGTTGACAAAGGCTCCAGTTCTAGTACAACTTGAGTCGGGAAAAGAATTTGTGATCTATAGCTATGCATCCTTAAATGGAATGGGATGTGTACTTATGCAAGAAGGCAAGGTGATAGCGTATGCCTGCAGACAGCTAAAGACACATGAAAAGAATTACCCGATGCATGATTTAGAGTTGGCTACTATTGTTTTTGCATTGAAGATTTGGAGACACCATTTGTATGGCAAAAAATTTCAGATATTCACTGATCACAAAAGTTTAAAGTATTTGATGACTCAAAAGGAATTGAATTTAAGGCAACGGAGATGGTTAGAGTTGATAAAAAATTATGAGTTGGTCATTGATTACCATCCAGGGAAGGCGAACGTAGTCACTGACGCTTTAAGTAGAAAATCCTTATTTGCTTTGTGGGGTGTAAATACACATATGACCTTTTTCGATAATGGTTTTATTCTAGCTGAGTTGAGGGCTAGACCAATGTTCCTCCAAGAGATTTATGAGGCACAGAAAGATGACAGCGAATTGCAAGCCAAAAGAGTCCAATGCAAGTCGAGTATTGAGTCTGACTTCCAAATTGATTCAGATGGATGTTTGATGTTCAGAGACAGAGTTTGTGTACCAAGAAATAATGAGTTCATTTGTAAAGTTTTGAATAAGACACATAGCGAATGCTTATCTAAACATCCGGGTAGCACTAAGATGTATAATGATTTGAAGAAATGGTCTTGGTGGCCGAGTATGAAGAAAGATATTTCTGAGTTTGTTTCAAGATGCTTGATTTGTCAGCAAGTAAAGGCTGAACACCAAGTACCCTTGGGTTTGCTTCAACCTATTATGGTGCCCGAATGGAAATGAGACAGAGTAGCCATGGACTTTGTAACAGGTTTACCGTTGACACCGAGCAAGAAAAATGCTATATGGGTAGTAGTCGATAGACTTACGAAGTTAGCCCATTTCATACCGTACGTGTCGACTATTCACTTGATAAGTTGGCGAATTTTGTATATCTCAGAGATTGTTAGGCTTCATGGGGTACCTTTATCATTTATATCGGATAGAGATCCGAGATTTACGTCCAGATTTTGGAAAAAGTTGCAAGAGGCTTTGGGCACAAAGTTGAGTTTTAGTACAGCTTTCCATCCCCAAACTGACGGTCAGTCAGAAAGGTTAATACAAGTACTTGAGGATATGCTTCGGTGTTGTGTTGTTGAGTTTCGAGGTAGTTGGGAAAAATACTTACCATTGGTAGAATTCGCCTACAATATTAGTTATCAGTCAAGTTTGAGAATGCCGCCTTATGAGGCTTTGTATGGGCGTAAGTGTCGGATGCCTTTATATTAGACTGAGCTTAAGGAAAACCAGATTCACAGGGTTGATTTGGTTAGAGAAACTGAAGAGAAAATAAAGGTGATTCGAGATTATCTAAAAGTTGCTTCTGATAGACAAAAATCCTACTTGAATTTAAAAAGGAAAGAGATCGAGTATCAAGTCGGTGATAGAGTTTTCTTAAAGGTGTCACCATGGAGGAAAGTTCTTAGATTTGGCCGGAAAGGCAAATTGAATCTGCGCTTTATCGAACCATACAAGATCACCAAGAGGATAGGGTCGATAGCCTATCGGTTGGCTTTGCCACCTGAGTTGGAAAAGACTCACAATGTATTTCACCTGCCCATGTTGCGACGTTACCGATCAGATCCTTCGCATGTGGTTACACCTACAGAGGTTGATATTCAACCAAACATGACTTATGGCGAGGAACCAATTAAAATTCTAGCCTGGGAAGTCAAGCAATTAAAGAATAAAAGTATAGCTCTCGTGAAAGTTTTATGGCAGAGACATGGGGTAGAAGAGGCTACGTGGGAGCCCAAGGAGGCTGTGAGGAATCAGTACCCATACCTTTTTACTGGTAAGATTTTCGAGGATGAAAATCTCTAAAGGGAGAGAATTGTAACGGTCCAACTTAGGGCCTAGTTGGAATAGTGGTGCAAGACCACAAATCCAAAGTAGAAAGATACGTTTTAATGATTTTTATGAGGTTTATGAGGTACTTGCATGATTATGTGAAAATCTCATGAAGGAATTTTATTAATTAGTGAATAAATTGTCCATTAAGACTAAATTACAAAGATTAGAAAATATGAGATTTTAGAAGATTTAAGTATGAAATAGCATCATAAAAATTATTAGAGGTCCTTATTTAGCAATTAAACCATTAAGTATTATGATGAACAAAAATGGACATGGGAAGGAAAAATCTCAAGAAAGGGCCACTAAGGGCATTTTTGTCATTTGGTTAATTAAAGAATTAAAAGGGAAAAATAAGCCAAAAATCATGTCCATCTTCTTCCTACCTTAGCCGAAATTTGCAAGGACCCATAGCTAGGGTTTCATCAACTTCCAAGCTTGATAGTAAGTGCATCCTAGCCCCGTTTTTAATGTTCTTCATATTTTTTGAAACCCTCGTAGCTCGGTTTAGCTATTTCTAGCTATATTTTGAGTTAGGGTTCATGTTCAAAAATTTACCCATGTATGACATGCATCTATTTTGATGTTTTATGGAAGATTATGAAAGCTTGATGTAGGATAAACATCTTTTTCTAAGTGATTTTCATAAGAAATGCATATAAGGAACAAATTGTAAAAGTTATGAAAATGGTCATACATGAGTGAAATAGTAAAAAAATTTAAGGTTGCTATAGTTAAGAATATAATTCAGCTAGGTCTGAAATATAAGAAAGTTGAATGAAAATCATTTTACGAGCCTAGAGGCAAAAGTGTAATTATGATAAAGTTTAGGGGAAAATGTAATTTTTTGCCAAAGTATAAACTATGAGTCAATTTAGTCAATGTAAGTATTAAACAAGTTAAATTGTCATTATAGATCAAGAAACACGAAGCCCAGACCGAAACCAAGGCAAGAACAAAGTTGTGGACTAAATTCCACATCTACACATACTTTGGAGTACCGAGGTAAGTTTGTGTGAAATTATAGATACGTATGCTTTTATGATCAAATTACTTGCTATGTTGTATAATGTACATTATTTTCATGAAATTGATTGACAATGTCTAAAAAGGAAATCAATGAGAATAAGTAAGTGAAAGTCCCGATTGAAGATTTGGAATAACGAGGATACCTTTGTCACAACATGAGATAAGGAAAGCCCGTTAAGACCATGTCTAGGACATGGCATCAACATCAAGGAATGTAGGTCCCGTGTAAGACCATGTCTGGGACATGGCATCGGCACCGAGCGTAGATCCTGTGTAAGACCATGTTTGGACATGGCTTCAGCATCGAATAAGGTAGGTCTCGTATAAGACCATGACTGGGACATGGCATCACACCATATAAGGAAGGTCACGTATAAGGCCATGTCTGGGACATGGCAACGACACCATACGAGGAAGGTCCCGTGTATGACCATGTTTGGGACATGGCGTTGGTACCAAAGGAAAATTTTGTGTAAGACCATGTCTGGGACATGGCAATGATCTCAAGCTAAGGATTCCCATGTAAGACCATATCTGGGATATGGCATCAGTATAATTAGGTGATCCCATGTAAGACCATATCTGGGATATGGCATCGGTATAATGAGGTGGTCCCATGTAAGACCATATCTAGGATATGGCATTGGTATCAAGGTACATGTTATTGAGTATCCTCTGGTATTTCGAGAAATTCAACGGGCAAAAGAGTGAGTATGAAAAAGTGACTAAGAACTAAGTAAGCAAGGTTGATGATGAGATAAGTTGTATAAGAACAATACAGAATTTTATTCAAGTTAAGGAAGATAAAGATTTAAGTTATTGTCTATGATAGTTTAAGTGCTAAACTATGTAATGAGTGATACAAGTACCATGAGTAAATACAAGTTAAGGTAACCCTAATGTGATAGGTAAGTATGAGTAAGAGTAAGTATGAGTAAATAAGTTTAAGCTCTTGAGATTTACGTGTTTTTGATTCATAATGAATGGGTTTATTTTGAGCAATTACGTTGCTACATAAGATTTCATGCAAACTTACTAAGCTATATGCTTACTTCTCTTTTTTCCTTCTTCATGTAGCATCGTCAAGCTAGTTTGGGGATCGAAGAACGTTAGAGCTCAGATCACACTATCAACAACTATTTTGGTATAGCAAAGTTGATTATTTTGAGTATGGCATGTATAGGAGTTTAGTCATTTTCAAATTATGTCATATTGAGGGGAAAATGGATAGTTATCAAGCGTATGCATACTTTTTGTATATAGCCAAAGAAATTAGCTAATATTTGCTAAGTTCCATATCTTATTAATGATGAATTGGGTATTATTCACAGTGTATAAATGTTACATTAGGTATTGCTTGAGTTGGTATAAGTTTGTTTATGTTTCAGGGTGGCAATTGGCTTGGAAAATAGCCTCTAAGTGTCTACACGGGCAGGCACACGGGCGTGTGTCTATGCTGTGTGTGACACACGGTCAGCCCCATAGGTGTGTCAATAGGCCGTGTGTCCCCTGCATTTTAATTGTGAGAATTTGAATCGTCACACGAGCCAGCACACGGGTGTGTGCCTAGGCTTTGTGCTTCTTAAGGGTTGCTGACGTCACAAACAGATACCCTTAGTTTTCACACACGGGTGAGGACACAGGTGTGTCTAGGCCATGTGAAGGACACAGGTTAGAGACACAGGCGTATGCCCAGCTATGTGTAGACCCCTGTAGGTTCGAAATAAAAATAAATTTTACACAGGCTAGGGACATGGGCGTGTGAGACCACACGGCCTTCCCACACGAGCGTGTCTGAAGTTACATGGGCGTGTGACCCCTGTTTAGGCAAAAATTTTTAAAGAGTGTAAAATTTTCTGGTTGAACTCCAATAACTTCCGGATGTATGTTTAAGGCCTCGTAGGCCGACTATATGGATGTTATGATCAAAAATAAAAAGTTTCAAGTTGGAACAAAATTTTATAGCCCGAAAATGCATGTTCAAGTAAAGTTAAGTACGGCAATGCCTCGTACCCTATTCCGGCGTTGAATTCGGGTAAGGGGTGTTACACATAGATTCGTGAGCTAGCCATAGTTTTTGTATTAAGCTATGATTTCCTATGGAGAAATATGGAAGGTGAGAGAAGGTGAAATAAGGCAATGAGCGGGTAAAAGATGCTAATGGGGATGAATAGGGAACAATACAATGTGCCAAACTATTTTTGTGCTTGAAATGATTTGATGCTTACTGCTCTTGAACTCCATACCTACCCCAAGCCTTGGAATGTTACAAGCTGAAAAGCCCTATGTGATCTAGGTAGATTTATTAACAATTTGACATCATACTGAATAATTTGTATTTACAATTGTTTGTATTCTACTAGGATAATCAGATTACTTGTATAATTTATTAATGGATCCCTACATTTGAGACCTGTAATGCTTGTATGCTTTTTAATATACTTGACTTAGGTGTTTGATATCAAAAGTGGCAAGTCAGCTATATATCATGCCAAGATTATGTGTGAATATGAAATGCCTATTCATGTGCTCCAAAGCTAAACATTTGTACCATACTTGCTCAAGGGTCGTCTTTTCATTTGCTATTTTTGTTTTCTTTTCTTGAGGACAAGAAATGACTTTAGTGTGGGGGAGTGTGATCTACTGTAATTCGGTGTAGCAGATTAAACTTGTTTTTGCTCTTTAGGAGCTTCAATACAAGCACTTTGGTTAAGTTTTAGTTAACTTTTTTTTAATTCTATTCGCATTCAATAAAATGTTTAATTTGATTCTATTATGGACCTTAGGGGCGAGATGAGGCCTAAGGGTGAGCTAATATGCTTTTTGAGCATGCAGGAAACCATCAGAAGGTGTACCAACTCAATACTAGTCACTATGTTGCAACACGGAGAGTTAGATGTCACAATATAGGGAGCAAAATAAAAGAATGTCAACACTGCCTTCTGTGTCATGACACACCCCTAAAGACACCCTGAATATGAGCATACTATTTTCGATGTCGTAACACAAGACCGAGTGTGTTGCGACATCACCTCTATACGAGAAATAAATACGAGCTAGAGGTGTTTTGGTCCTCACAATCAAACATTAAGCACGAGGACGACAGCTGACCTATTGTTAAGGATGACGACCACTCTAAAGTCTATAAATAGGTTCATTTAACACATGTTATGGATAGCTTTTCACATTGTATAATTTTCTTCCTAGTTTTAGTCTTTAGTCTCTCTTTTCTTAGGCTTTAGGTTTATTTCAGTTTTATTCTTTACTTTTGCAGAAGTGATAAGATTTGTAAACTTGATCAAACTCTGTGAGGATTCGACATTTTATTCAATACAAATCAGGCATTTTCTAAACTTTATATTCTTCAATTGTTATTTATGTCCACTCTATATATTAAGACTATATTGTTTATGAGATCCGTGAAGAACTAATCCTCCTGTAGGGGATTAGTGGTGGAGGTATGATTAATTAACTATTTTGTAGGGTTATCTTACTGGATCAACTGTTCTGGAAAAGAAGAACTTAAACCCTTGGCTTGACAACCCTTGGAAGTCATGAAGATGAGAATTGACCCAAAATTGTTATGGTCTATTCGTGAAAACCTTAACCCTGAACCAGTCTGGACTGTGAGGTCAAGAGATAAGTAGTTCTTGCCAACTCATTGTTCTAGTGTAAGATCAAAAGATCCTGCTAGGTTATCGACTAGTTGATTGAACAAGAAAACCCAGAGTGACGGTTGGTTATGATTACCGAAGCAAGCTAATCACCTATGCTTAGAGTTTACAGATTCTATTATTTGATTTCTCATTATTTATTTATTTAGTTCTTTTATTTTTGTTATTATTGAAAATTCCAAAAACCTCTTTTTATATTTCATTGTAATATAATTCATTTAAATTACTAATTAGATCTATGTGTGCTTAGGTTAGAATTAACTTAGTCCTCTCCTCCCTTGGATACGATCCTCGGAGTACTCATCTACTCCATTGTAACTATATTACAACCTGACCCGTATACTTACGGATACTGCCTTTCATATATATTGTGCAAGATTACAACTTTGGACGTTGGTATGCCCGTAGGCGGTCAAATACTAACACTCCATTGGGCAAGTTGTTACAATTCTCTCCCGCTTAGAAAATTTTATCCTCAAAATTCATACCTGTGAAAAGCAAAGGATACTGCTATTTCATTAAACTTTCTTTTTCCCAAGTAGTTTCTTTTGTATTATGATTTCTCCATAATGCTTTCACCAATGGAATCCTCTTATTTCTTAGTTCTTTCACTTCTCTTGCCAAGATACGAATAGGCTCTTCTTCATATGATAGATTTGGTTGTACCTCTAAATCTTTGATCTGCATAATAAGGTCTGGATTTGATTGATACCTTCTCAACATAGACACATGGAACACGTCGTGAATCTTTGATAGCTCTGGAGGTAAAGCCAACCTATATGTCACTGGTCCAACTTGCTCTAAAACTTCATATGGTCCTACAAATCGTAGACTTAACTTTCCTTTTTGACCAAATCTTATAATTCTCTTCTAAGGAGAAACTTTTAAAAATACTTTATCATCAAATTCAAAATAACTTTCTTTCCTCTTCAGATTAGTATAAGGTTTTTGACGATCTTGGGCAATTTTTAGATTATTATAGATGAAAGAAATTTTTTCTTCTCATTCTTGAACTAACTCAAGACTTACTAATTTCCTTTCACTGAGCTCCATCCAACATGTAGGCGTTCTTCCCCTCTTCCATACAGAGCTTCAAATGATGACATACTCAGACTGGCATGATGATTATTATTATATGCGAATTCAACCAAAGGAAAGTACCTTTCCCAGTTCGGCCCAAAGTCAATCACACAACTTCTTAGTATATCTTCCAAGACTTGAATGACTCTTTCAAACTGACCATATGTCTACGAGTGGAAGGCAATATTGAATTGTAGTTTAGTTCCCTACAATCCTTTTAATTGCTTCCAGAACCTCAATGTAAACCTTGAATCCTTGTCTAAAACTATGGAAGATGGAATTCTATGAAGGCGCACTATCTCAGATATATAGAGCTCGACTAACTTTTCCAGTGAATAAGTGGTGTGTACTCGTAGAAAATAAGTTGATTCAGTGAGCTGGTCCACTATGACCAAAACCGACTTCTTCTTTAAAAGACTAGGAAGTAGTCTTGATACAAAATCCATAGTGATTCTATCTCATTTCTATTCTGGTATCTTCAATGGATACAGCTTACACAAAGGAACTATGCTCTGCTTTAACTCATTAGCAAGTCAGACAATTTGAAACAAATTCTGTGATTTCTCTCTTCATTCCAAACCACCAATAAAAACTTTTCAAATCTCGATACATCTTGAAACCAACTGGATGGAGTGAAAAGGGTCCTAGATGAGGCTCTCTTAGTAGTTATTGCCTTAAACCATTTCCAGTTGGCACATACATTCTTCCCATAAACCACGATTCACTAGCTTTACCCAAACTGAAGTTTGCTGCATTACCAAACATCATACGTTGCTTATACATACCACATTGCAAAGTCTTCACCTACTCTTCTAGAATTTTAGAAAGAAAAGTTGGTCTAACAGTTAGCTCTACCAATAATGATCCATCATCACTCTTACTCGTGGGGGCGTTAACGCTGGCATTGTTTTTTTTTTTTTTTGCTCAAAGCATCAGCCACAGCATTAGCTTTTCTAGGGTGATACTCTATGGCTAGATCATAATATTATAGAAGTTACATCCAGTGTCTTTCGGGTAGATTTAAATCCTTTTGGATCATTAAATACTTCAAGCTCTTGTGATATAAGAACAGACGACACATTTCTTCGTAAAGATAGTGTCTCCATATCTTCAATGCTAAAACTATTGCTGCCAGCTCCAAATCATAGGTTGGATAGTTCCTCTTATGTGGTTTGAGTTGGCATGATACATACGCCACAACCTTACCTCTTTGCATAAGCAAACATCCAAACCCATTCAAAGATGCATCAATTGATATAGTATACTCCACGCCAGATTCTGGTTGAGCTAAGACTGGAGCTTCAGTTAAGACTGCTTTCAACTTTTCAAAACTTCATTGATAATCATCAATCCATTCAAACTTTTCTTTCTTTTTCAAAAAACAAGGGGAGTTACCAAACAAACCTTCTATAGTAGCCTGCTTGACCCAAAAAGTTGCAAATTTCAATGACATTCTTGGGTGAACTCCATTCAAGCAATGCTTTTACCTTATTAGGATCCATTTTAATACCTTCAGCAGAAATCACATGGCCTAGAAAATGAACTTCTCTCAGCTATAATTACACTTACTGAACTTGGCATATAACTGATTTCCATATGATATTCTCAGCACAATCCTCAAGTTCTCCTAATGATCAGCTTCATTCTTAGAATAACCCAAAATATCATCAATAAAAACAACCACAAACTAATCAAAATAGGGTTGAAACATCTATTCATTAAGTCTATGAATACTACAGGCACATTTGTTAAGCCAAAAGGTATCACTAAGAATTCATAATGGTCATACCTTGATCGAAATGTAGTCTTAGGAACAATATCACCTCTGATATTCACTTGATAATATCTAGATCGCAGATCTTAGAGAAATTAGTATCCCTACACAATTGATCAAACAAATCATCAATTCAGGGTAGTGTATACTTATTCTTCGCAGTTACCTTATTCAATTGGCGATCATCTATGCATAGGCGAAGTGTTCCATCTTTCTTCTTCACAAAAACATTTGGCACACCCCAAGGTGAAACACTCGGTCATATAAATCTCCTATCAAATAGATCTTGCAACTGCGCTTTCAACTCTTTCAGTTCTAACAGTGCCATTTTGTAAGGAGTGCAGGAGATAGGCGCTGTTCTAGATTCCAATTCAATTGAAAACTCCACTTTTGAATGCCTTGTAACAGCCCAATTTTGGGGCTAGTCGGAAAAGTGGTTTCGAGACCGCTAATCCGAGGTTGAAAAAATTAATTTTACATCATTTTATGTGTTACGGTATAATTATATGGATGTATGAAAATTTAGGTGCATTAATTTTAGCAATTGTATGCTTAATAGTGAAAAAGGACTAAATCGCATAAATTACGAAAGTTCTATTATACAAGGTAGAGGTTTCTAATAGCCAAAGAATATTAAATTGGAGTTCCTTAAAGTGCAATTAGGCCATTAAGAGAGTGTGGTCGTCCATAGGGAACAAGGGAGACAAGGGCATTAAGTTTAGTAAAAAATTTGGTGAAATTAGGTGATTAAAAATGAATAAAATAAGAGAAAGGAGAAAGGTATCATCTTTTACTATTCGTACTTCTTCTCCACCGAAAATTGAAGAGAAAATAGGAGATTTTGGAGTTCAAACTTTCATCCAAGCTATTCTCTTGCAAGTAAGTGATTTTAGAGGTCTTTCTTGATAATTTTTGTACCTTTGGAACCCCCAAAGCTTGAGCTAGCTAATGATGGGACTATTTTGCTAAATGGTTGAAAGTTTAGGGACTTTCCATGAATTTTTTCATGTTGCTTGCTGAGTTTTTTATGGAAGAAAATGAATGTTAATGAGTTAAGGAACAACATTTGTGAAAGGTGTTATCATGAAAACACCTAAATAGGACTTATTTGTAAAGATTGTAATTGTGTAATACATGCATGAAATAATTGGTTTTGTGAGTTGTTGTAAGAGAAATAATTGTTCAAATAGGCTTTTTTAATGAGACAATATGATGAAAAACGATTTACGAGCCTAGGGGCAAAATCATAATTTTGCCAAAGTATAAGGGCAAAATGGTCATTTTTGCCTAAGTAGAAATTTTGATGTAACATGAGTTATAATGTGATTGAATGAGTAAATTTTATTATTATAGATCAAGAAGAGCGCGGAAACAACCTCGACCGAGGAAAAGGCAAGGTTACAGACTATGTCGTCGATTAACACATTTTGCATCGAGGTAAGCTTATGTGTAAACGATACATTTTCAATACATATGTTGTTACTTATTGATGCATTGTATGAATGAGATCAATTATAAGTTAGACTGATTGATATTGGTAGATAGTGAGTAATTCTCGTATGAACCTCAGAATAGATATGTAAGTGCGGATAAATATCTATAATAATTATTGGGTGGGTTGTGTGTGATACCACCATAATTGTTCTTTCGGTGGGCTGTGTACGATACCACCTTATTATTTATTCACGATGGGCTGTGTGCGATACCATCGTTTATATTATCATTTGGTGGGCTATGTGCGAGACCATCGTAAATATTCTTGCTGGTGGGCTATGTGCGATACCACCCTATTATTGATTAATGGAGAGCTGTGTGCGAAACAACCGACTACTTAGTATTATTTCAAAGGGTTCATCGAGAAATTGTTTAAGTAAATGTTTCATGTGCTTTTGTGGTGATGAGGGCATGGGATGTGTGCAAGTAAATGTGATCATCATATTTGTTATATGGTTGGAATGTGGTAAGAGATGAAATGAGTAAGCATGATTATGGAAATGTGAATTGTTCTTGCTTAGTATGTAATGTTATTGATTGATTAGCATATGTTATGATGCTTATTGTTTACATGTAGACTTACTAAGCTTAAAGCTTACTCTCTTTCCTTTCCCTTGTTTTATAGTGTCAAAGAGCCAGCTCGGGATACGAAGATAATCGAGAGATCACCCACACTATCTGCTCATCTCGATATATTTAGACTTCACATTTTGAGTATGGCATGTATAGGGGCTAGACTTAGTGAAATGTCTTGTTGTTTTGGCCAAGTGTGATGGCTCTTTTAAGGATGAACTCTTTTGTAAATAGCCATAGTTGATGGTTCATTATTAATATATGAAAAGATAAGGTTATTCATGAATGTGTATGATGCATGATTTTGTTGTCTGTTAAATGGTTGAATGGGATTTATGTTGTATGAGTTAGGGTGATGAAAAGAGCTTGGCAAATAGCCTTGTTCTTGTCCACACGGGTAGGCACACGGGCGTGTGTCTAGGTCGTTGTGACACACGGTTAGTCCCATGGGCGTGTGACTGGACCGTGTGTCCCCTTCATGTTAGTGTTGTAAGTCAGTGTCAACCACGGGCTAGACACATGGACGTGTGCCTAGGCCGTGTGTCCCTTATAAGATTGCTGACATCATAAACAAAAAACTCAGGTTTTCACATACGGGTGAGGACACAGGCGTGTCTAGGCCATGTGAAGGACACGGGCCAAAGACACGGGTGTGCATCCAACCGTGCGAAAACCCCTGTAGGTTCGAAATGAAAAATAAATCCTACACGGGCTAGGGACATGGGCGTGTGTGATCACACGGCCTGCCCACACGGGCGTGTCCCATTTCGCATGGGCGTGTGGCCCTGTTGAGGGAAAAAGTTTCTAAGTATACAAAAGTTCTCAGTTTGATTCCGAGACCATCCGTTTGCATGTTTAAGGCCTCGTAGGCCTATAATAAGGATATTATAAATGTGAATGAGAAGTTTTAAGTTGGAATGAAATTTTATAGCCCAAAGTTGTACTTTTAAGCAAGATAAGTTCGATAATGCCTCGTACATGGTTCCGGTGTTGAATACGGGTAAGGGGTGTTACATTTAGTGGTATCAGAGCTATGATTTAGTCAGTTCTCGGAGGAGTCTAGCTATACATTCCATAAACGTATATTGATAGTGTGATGACTTCTGACAATTCTAAACTTTGTCTTTATATAGTAAATGGATCTCGACCGAGCGGCTG
The DNA here is from genome assembly GCA_005393395.2 of Gossypium australe. Taxonomy (NCBI): domain Eukaryota; kingdom Viridiplantae; phylum Streptophyta; class Magnoliopsida; order Malvales; family Malvaceae; genus Gossypium; species Gossypium australe. The sequence goes on along the minus strand of CM016622.1, from coordinate 40,687,798 downwards.
CTGATGACGCTGCTAGTAACGCGCCGGCTCCCGCACAAATGACCGCGCCTGTAGAGAGTAGACCCGAGACTATGGGTCAAGGAGAAGAGGCCCGGGAAGCCTTTCTCCAAATGATTAGTAATTGGTATACGGAGTATGTGCGAGTGAACCCTAATGCTCAACCTCCTCCACCCCCTCCTATACCTTAGCCAGTTCCTGTGGCTCCTCAAGGTATATATTTAGTGGGAATGACCAAACCCCCGGTAGATAACATTCAGAAGCAAGGAGCCGAGGAATTCAGAGCTAATATAGATGATGACCCAGAGAGGGCGGAGTTCTGGTTTGAGAACTCAATGCGAGTATTTGATGAACTCTCCTGCACACCTGAGGAGCGCTTGAAATGCGCCATGTCAGTGCTGAAGGACTGGGCATATCATTGGTGGAAATTATTGATGTCGGTAGTTCCAAGAGAGAGAGTGACGTGGGACTTCTTTTTGGAAGAGTTCCGAAAGAAGTACATAAGTTAGAGATTTGTGGACCAGAAACGAAAAGAATTCCTTGAATTGGAGCAAGGCAAAATGACTGTAGCAGAGTATGAGCGTGAGTTTGATAGGCTCAGCAAGTATGCACAAGAGTGTGTATCTACAGAAGTTATCTTGTGCAAGAGGTTTGAAGATGGGCTGAATGAGGATATCAGACTACTAGTTAGGATATTGGAATTGAAAGAATTTGTAGTGTTGGTTGATAGGGGCATGCAAGGCCGAAGAGCTGAATAAGGAAAAGAGAAAAGCTATGAGTGAGGCCCGAGGTGTAAGAAAGAGGCCAATGAGTAAATCGTACCAAACTCAATCAAAAAGGTCCAAGGAAATGAACCCTCGGACGACTGCGTTGGTTGGATATTATCATTGAGATCGAGGTAATACATACTCGGGCTCAAGAGTTCAGGCTACCTCGATGCCAAGCGTAGACAATCCAAAGTCAAAAAAACCTGAATGTCCAAATTGTGGTAGGCAACATACTGGGGAGTGTTGGGGAAACAATCGTAATTGTTACAAGTGTGGTTCGCCCGACCATTTCATCCAGAATTGTCCAAAGAAGGATGAGAAAGAAAGAAAGCAAGAAGTAAGACCAAGCAATGTATCTTTGATGGGTAGATCACAAATGAACCTGAGAGGTGGGAATAGTAGTAGAGGTGTGCCTAGACACTCTACTGTGAGATCAGAGGGTCGAGCACCTACAAGGACTTATGTCATTCGCGCTCGCGAAGAGGCATCATCTCCAGATGTGATAACGAGTACTTTTTCTCTTCCTGATATCTCTGTTGTTGCTTTGATTGATCTGGGGTCTACCCATTCTTACATTTGCATGAAATTGGCATTTAGCATGAGTATAATTGTTGAGTCCATGAAATTTGTAGTAAAAGTGTTAAACCCATTAGGCAAACATGTGCTAGTTGACAAGGTGCGTAGGAATTGTCCTTTGACAATTAGAGGTCATTGTTTTCCAGCAAATCTCATGTTGTCGCCGTTTGATGAATTTGATCTAATTCTTGGTATAGATTGGTTGACTGCTCATAATGTTTTAGTAAACTCTGGTAGTAAGTTTATTGAATTGAGATGTGTAAATGGAGATATCATTCGAGTTGAATCAGGTAAATCGGATAGTTTGCCTATAATGATTTCATCTATGGTAGCTGAGAAATAATTGAGAAAAGGGTATGAGTCCTATCTCGCCTTTGCGCTAAATACTCAAGAGTCAGAGGTAAAGATTCAATAGAGCCAGTGGTATGCGAGTATCCAGATGTGTTCCCGGAAGCGTTACCCGGATTACCTCCAGTTAGAGAGGTCAAGTTTGAGATTGAGTTAGTTCTAGGTACAGCACCTATTTCGGTTGCTCCATATAGGATGGCACCATTAGAGTTAACAGAATTGAAGGTTCAGTTGCAACAGTTAACGGATAAGGGTTTTACAAGATCGAGCTATTCACCGTGGGGTGCTCCGGTACTTTTTGTTAGAAAGAAAGATGGGTCGATGAGATTGTGCATAGACTATAGACAAATCAACAAGGTGACGTGAAGAATAAATATCCTTTGCCAAGGATAGATGACTTGTTTGACCAACTGAAGGGAGCTACGATGTTCTCTAAGATAGAGCTAAGGTCTGGATATTACCAGTTGAGGGTTAAGGAGCAAGATGTGCCAAAAGCTGCATTCCAGACGAGATATGGCCATTATGAGTTTCTTGTTATGCCATTTGGCTTAACAAATGCTCCTGCGATTTTTACGGATTTAATGAATCTTATATTCCGACTGTATTTTGATAAGTTTGTGGTTGTTTTTATCGACGACATATTAATCTATTCTTGGGATGAGAGTGAGCATGCAGAGCACCTGAGAATTGTTTTGCAGACTTTAAGAAACAAAAAGTTGTATGCTAAATTCAGCAAGAGTGAGTTTTGGCTCTAAGAGGTGGATTCTTAGGACAGATCGTGCCGGGTGATGGAATTAGAGTTGATCCGAGTAAGATCTCGACTATTGTGGAGTGGAAACCATCAAGGAATGTGTCAGAGATTAGAAGCTTTTTGGGTTTAACGAGGTACTACAGACGGTTCGTAAGGGGGTTCTCAATGATTGCTACCCCGATGACAAAACTGTTGCATAAAGATGTTAAGTTTGAATGCACTGAGAAATACCAATAGAGGTTTAAGAGATTGAAAGCATTGTTGATTGAGGCGTCAGTTTTAATACAACCTGAGTTGAGGAAAGAGTTTGTGGTCTACAGTGATGCGTTATTCAATGGTCTTGGTTGTGTGTTGATGTCGCAGGGTAAGGTAGTAGCTTACGCCTCGAGACAGCTAAAACCGTATAAGAAGAATTATCTGACTCACGATTTGGAGTTGGCTGCGATTGTTTTCACTTTGAAGATTTGGCGGCACTATTTATATGGTGAGATGTGTCGAATCTTCATCGATCACAAGAGTTTAAAGTAATTGATGGACCAAAAAGATTTGATTTTTCGACAACGGCGATGGCTCGAAATATTGAAGGATTATGAGTTATTAATCGATTACCATCCGGGGAAAGCGAATGTTGTTACGGACACTTTAAGCAGAAAATCCCTGTATGCTTTGAGAGCTATGAGCACAAGCTTAGCGTTGTCTGATGATGGTGCTATATTGGCCGAGTTGAGGGCTAGGCCATTATTTATTCAGTAGATATGTGAAGCTCAAAAGAATGATAGTGAGATGGAAGTTAAGAGAGCTTAATGCGAATTGGGAAATAACTCTGATTTTCGGGTTAGTTCAAAGGATTGCTTGATGTTTCATGATAGAATTTGTGTACTAAAGGATGATGAGTTAATCCAGAAAATTTTACATGAAGCACACAGTGGTAGTTTGTCAGTACATCCGAGCAGTATGAAAATGTACAATGATTTGAAGAAGTTGTATTGGTGGCCGGGTATGAAATGAAACATCTCCGAGTTTGTTACAAAATGTTTGATCTGTCAACAAGTGAAAGTCGAGCAACAAGTACCTTCGGGATTGCTTCAGCCAGTTATGCTTCTCAAGTGAAAATGGGATCGAATCACCATGGATTTTGTTACGAGGTTACTTAAGACTCCAAGAAAGAAAGATGTTGTATGGGTTATTGTGGACAGATTGACGAAGTCAGCTCACTTTATACTGGTGCGTGTGGATTATTCACTTGATAAGTTGGCCGAGTTGTATATTGCTGAGGTGGTAAGATTGCATGGGGTGCCTATATCTATTATCTCGATTAGAGACTCAAGATTTACTTTGAGGTTTTGGAAGAAGTTGCAAGAAGCCTTGGGTACAAAATTGAATTTTAGTACAGCGTTCTGTCCTCAAACCGGTGGCCAATCTGAAAGAATGATTAAAGTTCTTGAGGATATGCTCCGATGTTGTGTGTTAGAGTTCGAAGGTAGTTGGGAAAAATATCTACCTTTGGTTGAGTTTGCCTATAACAACAGTTATCAGTCGAGTATACGGATGGCACCGTACGAAGCTTTATAAAGTCGCAAGTGTCGGCCTCCCTTGTATTGGACCGAGCTTAGTGAGAAGCAAATTCACGGGGTCGATTTAGTTAAAGATACCGAGGACAAAGTGAAAGTGATCCATGATAGTCTGAAAGTTACTTTGAATCGACAAAATTCATACGCGAATTTAAAAAGGAAAGAAATCGAGTTTCAAGTAGGCGACAAATTATTTCTGAAAGTATACCCGTGGAAGAAAATATTGAGATTTGGTCGAATGGGCAAATTAAGTCCACGATTTATAGGGCCATATGAGGTTATTGAAAGGATTGGGCCAATAGCATACCGGTTCGCTTAGCTGGCAGAGTTAGAGAGAATACACAACGTGTTTTATATGTCGATGCTTCGGCGATATCATAACGATCCTTCACATGTGATCCCTCCAACAGAAATGGAGATACGACCAGACATGACATATGAAGAGGAACCAATCAAGATTTTGGCCTAAGAGATTAAACAGTTGTGAAATAAGAGCATAGCCTTAGTGAAAGTGTTATGGCAAAAACACAATGTAGAAGAAGCTACATGGGAACCGGAAGAAGCCATGAGGGAACAATACCCAAACCTTTTTACAGGTAGATTTCCGAGGACAAAAATCTCTAAATGGCGGAGCTGTAACAGCCCGATTTTGGGGCTAGTCAAAACAATGGTTTCGAGACTGCTAATCCGAGGTTGAAGAAATTAATTTGACATCATTTTATGTGTTATGGTAAAATTATATGGATGTATGAAAATTTTGGTGCATTAATTTTAGTAATTGTATGCTTAATTGTGCAAAAAGACTAAATCACATAAATTGCGAAAGTTCTATCATACAAGGTAGGGATGTCTAATATCAATAGAATATTAAATTGGAGGTCCTTAAAGTGCAATTATGCCATTAAGAGAGTGTGGCCGACCATAGGGAACAAGGGAGACAAGGGCATCAATTTTGGTAAAAAATTTGGTGAAATTAAGTGATAAAAATGAATAAAATAAGACAAAGGAGAAAGATATCATCTTTTACTATTCATACTTCTTCTCCACCAAAAATTGAAGAGAAAATAGGGGATTTTGGAGTTCAAACTTTCTGCCAAGCTATTCTCTTGCAAGTAAGTGATTTTAGAGGTCTTTCTTGATAATTTTTGTACCTTTGGAACCCCCCAAAGCTTAAGCTAGCTAATGAGGGGACTATTTTGCTAAATCGTTGAAAGTTTAGGGACTTCCCATGAGAGTGTTCATGTTGTTTGCTGAGTTTTTATGGAAGAAAATGAATGTTAGTGAGTTAAGGAACAACTTTTGTGGAAGGTGTTATCATGAAAACACCTAAATAGGACTTATTTGTAAATGTTGTAATTGTGTAATAAATGCATGAAATAATTGGTTTTGTGAGTTGTTTTAAGAGAAATAAATGTTCAGCTAGGCTTGTTTAACGAGAAAATGTGATGAAAAATGATTTACGAGCCTAGGGGCAAAATCGTAATTTTGCCAACGTATAAGGGCAAAATAGTCATTTTTTCCTAAGTAGAAATTTTGATGTAACATGAGTTATAATGTGATTGAATGAGTAAATTTTATTATTATAGATCAAAAAGAGCACGGAAACAACCTTGATCGAGGAAAAGGCAAGGCTACGGACTAAGTCATCGATTAACACATTTTGCACCGAGGTAAGTTTATGTGTAAACGGTACATTTTCAATACATATGTTGTTACTTATTGATGCATTGTATGAATGAGATCAGTTATGAGTGAGATTGATTGAAATTGGTAGATAGTGAGTAATTCTCATATGAACCTCGGAATAGATATGTAAGTGCGGATAAATATCCGTAATAATTATTGGGTGTGCTGTGTGTGATACCACCGTAATTCTTCTTATGGTGGGCTATGTGAGATACCACCTTATTATTTATTCACGATGGGCTGCGTGCGATACCATCGTTTATATTATCATTTGGTGGGCTATGTACGAAACCACCGTAAATATTCTTGTTGGTGGGCTATGTGCAATACCACCTTATTATTGATTAATGGTAGGCTGTGTGCGAAACCACCGAGTACTTAGTATTATTCCGAAGGGTTCATCAAGAAATTATTTAAGTAAATGTTTCATGTGCCTTTGTGGTGATGAGTGCAGGGGATGTGTACAAGTAAATGTGAGCATCATATTTGTTATATGGTTGGAATGCGGTAAGAGATGAAATGAGTAAGCATGATTATGGAAATGTGAATTGTTCTTTCTTAGTATGTAATGTTATTGATTGATTAGCATATGTTATGATGCTTATTGTTTACATGTTGTAACAGCCCGATTTAGGGGCTAGTCAGAACGGTGATCTCTGAATCACTAATTCGAGGTTAAAGAAAACTATTTTCATGTTATGTTATGTGTTATAACATGTTTATAAGGATGTATGGAAATTTTGGTGCTTTAATTTTAGCGATTTCATGCTAAATCGCAAAAAAAGACTAAATCGCATGAAGTGTGAAAGTTCCATTCTATAGGCTAAAGGTACCAAATAGCCATGAAATATTAATTGAAGGTCTAAAAAGGGCAATTAGACCATCTAAGATGTGTTGGTCGGCCATGTAGACAAGGGGGACAAGAGCTTTTAATTTTGGTCAAAATTGGTGGCTTAAATTGATGTTTTATAATAAAATAAAGAAAGGAAAAATATATCATCTTTTCTCTTTTCTTCTCCACCGAAAGTTTCAGCAAACAAGGGGTGTTTGAAAGCTCAAGATTTCAGCAAGCTTTACTCCACTCAAGTAAGTGATTTTGATGGTATTTCTTGAAGAAAATTGTATTTTTAGGATCCCTAAAGCTTAAGCTTTCTAAAGAGGGGACTATTTTGCATTATGGTAAAAAGTTTAGAGATTTTCCATGTGAGATTTTAAATGTTAGGATGGTGATAAACAACTTTCGTGAAATGTGTTGTTATGAAAACACCTAATTGAGACTAAAATGCAAAAGTTATAATTTGTTCATTAAGGCATGAAATAGTTGAAATTGTGGATAGTTATAAGAGGATTAAATGTTCAGCTAGGCTTGTTTAACAAGAAAATGTGATAAAAATTTATTTAAGAGCCTAGGGGCAAAATCGTAATTTTGCCAAAGTGTAGGGGCAAAATAGTCATTTTTGCTTAAAGTGTAGATTAGGGTATATTATGATTTATAAGTGATTAAAGCAGTAAATTCCATTGTTCTAGATCAAAGAAAATGAGTTTTTGGACCTAGAATGGGTGAAAAGAGAAATGTGGGCAAAAAGGTCCCTTTCGGCCCTTTCGACATCGAGGTAAGTTCATGTGCAAACGTTGCAATTACGTACGAGTTAATGTTCCAATGTTGTATGAAATGCATATTTACTTTACGAATGTATGAGATATCTCTTGATGAAATGACAAGAGAATTGAATCTAAGAGTAATGCGAAATGTATATAGCATGATATGATATAGTTAAGGTCTCGAGTAAGACCCTATTGGGGTACAATGTTATTGTGACACTATGTGCATGAGACTCAATAGAGAGTTATTTAACAATTTGAGTGATTCAACGGGTATGTTGAAAGACAGAAAGTACGTGGTTGTACCACAAGAAGTACAAGTATGTGATTAGAATTTAATTGAGATGAATTCAGTAGATGATGAACCTCTAGTGGGTTATGTGTAATCAATACACCTTAGTTGTATGAGATAGATTTATTAATGCATCATGTGAATGCGAATGAGTATTGTAGAAAGCTAAGAATAGAAGTGCGTGAGGGGGGTTCTCGGATAAACATTTGAAATAGAGATGTACATGTGGATTATTATCCATGAATGTAAAAATAACGGTGAACTATGTGCGACATCACATTATTGATGGTAATGATGGGTTGTGTGCGATACCATCAATTATATTATTATCGGTGGGCTATGTGCGTTACCACCTGATTAATTACTAATCGATGGGATGTGTGTGATACCATCAATTATATTATTATCGGTGGGCTATGTGCGTTACCACCTGATTAATTACTAATCGATGGGTTGTGTGTGATACCATCAATTATATTATTATCGGTGGGCTATGTGCGTTACCACCTGATTAATTAGTAATCGATGGGCTGTGTGCGATACCATCGCTTATAAAGGATTGGTGAGCTAAGTGCGAAATCACCATAAGTATAAATGATTGGTGGGTTGTGTGTGATACCACCCTATTAGAGATCAATGGTGGCCTAAGTGCGAAACCACCGAGAGATTAGTAGTATGAGTGGCTTATTGAAAATGCTTGATGTGTTGTTTTATATGATCTTGTGGTGATCAGTGCAGGAATGTGTACTAATTAAACGAGCAATTGGCTTGTGGCATGGTAAGAATGTGGTAAGAGATAGAATGAGTAAGCTTCAAGAGTGGTTGAGTAAGTAACCACGAGTTGCGGGGAAAAAATCGGTATAATACTTTGTGGTTATCTATATTCAATGGTATCAATATTTGTCAATTTATGCAGATGAACTTACTAAGAAATATTGCTTACTCCTCTCCCTTTCTCATCTCTTATAGGTTAATTTAGCTAGCTCGAGTTGGAGATCGCCGGAGATATTTTCACACTATCGAGCAGACATTTGGTATGAGGTATCAAGTCCCTTTGAGTTATGGCATGTATAGGGCTAGTACTTAAGCTTGATTAAGTCATTGTTAATGTGCCAAATGTGTTGGCCTAAATATGGGACGATTGTATATAGACATAGATGAAGATAAAAGTCGATTGAAATTGTACTAAAAATAGTTCTACCCTATGTATGGAGGGGAAACTTCATTATTATGAATCAAATGTGTTAACTCATGTGTTTTAATTAATGATTTGAGAATGTTTTGAAATAGCATATGAATGTATGCAATGTAGGGTGAAAAAGGGCTTGGTAGATAGCCTGATAATTATCCACATGGGTTGACACACGGGCGTGTGTCTAGATCATGTGCGAGGCACGGCTAGCACATGAGCGTGTGTCCAGGCCGTGTGAAGTCTACACTTTGCACTTGGGATTTGAATCCCAACACAGCTGAAGTACACGGGCGTGTCAAGGCCGTGTGATTCTAGCCAGAATCGACCACAGTCAGAAGGCACGAACGTGTCGAGGCCGTGTGAAATTAGTCAGTGTCGACCATGGGTGAAAGACACGGGCATGCCTTAGGGGTACACGGGTGTGTCCCTAGGCCTACACGAGTGTGTCGCCCCTGTTTTATTAAAAAGTTCTCGAACTCGTGAAAGTTCTCACAAAGACTCTCACATTCCTCAGAAGTATGTTAAGGGTCTCCTAGGCCGAGTATGTGCGAGCGATGAGATTAGATGAAATTTTGTAACCCTATTTGAGATGTTTAAGTAAGATCAGCTATGTAATGCCTCAAACCCTGTTTCGGCTTGAATACGGGCAAGGGGTGTTACACATGTAGACTTACTAAGCTTAAAGCTTACTCCCTTTCTTTTTCCTTATTTAATAGTGTCAAAGAGCCAGCTCAGGATACGAAGATAATCAGAAGATCACCCAGCGGATAGTTTAGACTTAGCATTTTGAGTATGGCATGTATAGGGGCAAGACTTAGTGAAATGTCTTGTTGTTTTGGCCAAGTGTGATGGCTCTTTTAAGGATGAACTCTTTTGTAAATAGCCATAGTTGATGGCTCATTATTATTAATATATGAAAAGATGAGGTTATTCATTAATGTGTATGATGCATGATTTGGTTGCTTTGTAAATGGTTGAATGGGATTTATGTTGTATGAGTTAGGGTGATAAAAATAGCTTAGAAAATAGCCTTGTTCTTGTCCACACGGGTAGGCACATGGGCGTGTGTCTAGGCCGTGTGTGACACACGGTCAGTCCCATGGGCATGTGGTTGGGTCGTGTGTCCCCTGCATGTTATTGTTGCAAGTCAGTGTCGACCACAGGCTAGACACACGAGCGTGTGCCTAGGCTGTGTATCCCTTATGAGATTGCTGAAGTCATACACAGAATACCAAGGTTTTCACACACGGGTGAGGACACGGGCATGTCTAGGCCGTGTGAAGGACATGGGCCAAAGACACGGGCGTGTGTCCAGCCGTGTGAAAACCCATGTAGGTTCGAAATGAAAAATAAATCCCACACAGGCTAGGGACATAGGCGTGTGTGACCACACGGCCTCCCTACACGGGCGTGTCCCATTTCGCACGGGCATATGGCCCTGTTGAGGCAAAAATTTTCTAAGTATAAGTTCTCGGTTTGATTCCGAGACCCTCCATTTGCATGTTTAAGGCCTCGTAGGCCTATAATAAGGATATTATGAATGTGAATGAGAAGTTTAAAGTTAGAATGAAATTTTATAGCCCAAAGTTGTACGTTCAAGCAAGATAAGTCCTGTAATGCCTCGTACCCGGTTTCGACGTTGAATACGGGTAAGAGGTGTTACACGCCTCCAAATGTACCAACATCTAGAGTAGAAATCCTACACAAAATATATGTAAAGGTGGTATCCACAAGTATACGTGTCATGTTGTAATATAGTTACAACGGAGTAGATGAGTACTTTGAAAATTGTACCCAAGGGAGGCGAACACTAAATTAATTCTAACCTAAGCATAAATATATCTAATTAGTGCTTTAAATGGATTATATTATGATGAAAACAAAAAAAAAGGTTTTTAACCTTATGCTTAGATTTACCACAAAATATATCTAATTCTTATGCTTAGATTTACCACAAAATATTCTTAACCCCTAGCTCCTTCAGCTCCCCTAAACCAATGCTTAAAAATAAAAATTTTCCTATAGCTCGAGCCTACCCTTGGCTTATATCTAAACCCTAAAACACCTCAATCAATAACGCAAACAAGCCATACACATGCAAATATTTGAAACATAATAGGCCCCTATTTAAGGATGTTACAGTTCTACCCCCCTTAGAAATAATTTCGGCCTCAAAATTACCTGGTCAAAAGAGTTGAGGGTATTGCTGCCTCATCACATTCTCTGGTTCCCACGTAGCCTCTTCCATGCCATGATTTCGCCATAATACCTTCACTAATGGGACTGACTTCTTGCGCAAAACTTTCACATCCCGATCTAAAATCTACACTGGTTCCTCTTCCATGGTCAAATCTGGGCTCACCTCAATTCCCTCCACCGATACAACATGCGATGGATCTGAACGGTAACGCCTCAGCATGGAGACGTGGAACACATCGTGTATCTGACTCAGCTCTGTTGGCAACTCGAGCTGATAAGCTACTGGTCCCACTCGTCTCAACACCTTATACAGCCCAATAAACCTTGGACTTAGCTTGCCTTTCCTTCCAAATCTCAGCACTTTCTTCCACGGCGAGACCTTCAAGAAAACCCTGTCACCCACTGCGAACTCTATATCTCTCTGCTTAAGATCGGCATATGACTTCTGCCTATCCGAAGCTTCCTTCAAACGAGCCTGAATCGACCTGACCTTATCCTCAGTTTCCGTAACCAACTCTGGACCCAACATCTGACACTCACCTAACTCTGTCCAGCATGTAGGTGTACGACACTTCCTACCATACAACGCCTCATATGGTGCCATCTTAATGCTTGCCTGGTAACTATTGTTGTACGCGAATTCAGCTAACGGTAGAAATTCTTCCCAGCTACATCTGAAGTCCAAAACACAGCCCCTCAGCATATCTTCCAAGATTTGTATAACCCTTTCTGACTGTCTGTCTGTCTGCGGATGAAATGCCGTACTAAAATTCAACCGCGTACCCAGCGCCTGATGCAACGCTTTCCAGAACCTTGACTTGAATCTGGGATCCCTATCCGAGATGATCGATACTGGCACACCGTGCAACCTCAATATCTCTACCACATACAGCTTAACTAACTTCTGAAGCGAGTAATCGAACCTTACCGGTATGAAATGAGCTGATTTCGTCAAACGGTCCACAATCACCCTGACTGAGTCCTTCTTACTAGGTGTAAGGGGTAGCCCACTGACAAAGTCCATGGTGATCCTCTCCCACTTCCACTGTGGAATCTTTACCGGCTGAAGTAAACCTGACGGCAACTGATGTTCAGCTTTGACTTGCTGACACGTCAGACATTTACCCACAAACTCAGTTACTTCCCGCTTCAGTCCTGGCCACCAAAACTGTTCTCGCAAATCCCGGTGCATCTTGCTACCTCCAGGATGCATAGCGTATGGGCTGCTATGAGTGTCCTGAAGAATCCTCTGCCTTAACTCGACGTCCCTCGGCATACACGCTCTCCCTTGAAAACACAATACTCCATCACTGGACAAGCTGTAACCCTCCAAACCACCATTCTGAACTTGCAACCTCTGAGCATTCAAACCCTCATCCACTAACTGTTTCTCCTTAATCTGCTCTACCCAAGTCGGCTTAACCTATAAATTCTGCCAATAGACTCCCGTCGTCATACAAGCTAAGATGAGCAAACATCGCTCTCAAGTCTGATACTACCTTACGGCTCAACGCGTCTGCCACCATGTTAGATGATAACAGTCCGTCTCGGGTTAGGAGGCAAATCGTAAATGTTGTCCGATCGTAAATTAGGTAGTTTCTCGTTTAATTAACAAAAGGATAATTTTATTGGAAATAAAATCTCTGAAAGATAAAGATAGGTGATAGGTTGAGATGGATACGTATTTGAAACAAGAAAGAACCTTTAATAAAAATTAAAGACCCGAATCTTATAAGTTTCAAATTGATTGAATGAGTTTTGAGATAAAACCGAGACCCACTATCTAGCGAGATAGGAACCAACGGTATAGGTAAATGAACGCCACACCCGTTAGGATGATAAGTTCAAAACAAGGAAAGAACGACGCCACTAGAAAACTAGATAAGTCAATTCAAACCTCGAGAATTAGGAGAGTGAATACTCACCAAAAGAAATGCTTCTTTCATTCAAATTCAAGTTCTGCCTTTACAAATGAAAATAGCAAAAGTATTTATAGGCTAAAACTAGGTAGCCGAATGACCAAATTACCCCTTCTAGAAAGCTATGTGCAGACGAATGTTAATGGAAGAAAAAGGAATTAGCACAATTCCCATGCTCTTAAATTCGGCAAAATACTTCTCGTTAGTGGGCGTCCCAACAATCCTTAATGTGTTGTCCATCTATCAAGAATATGATAGCATAAATGTGCACGTTGCCATACTTTTGAGTTTCCATTTCCCCCATTAAAAATTATGTCAATATGTTCTTTAAAGAATTTAAGCTTGCCGTCCATCCACTTCCATCTTGGCACTTTTCATAAATATTCCTCTTACATCTTCCACTTACTTATTTTAATAAAACAAGTATGCTTCATTTAAATGGCCATTGTTTATGCCGCCCATGTATTCAAACCTTGTTGCTAAGTGTCAACATGCTAATTTTAAAATGTTCCAATTCCATTCCCACGTCCAACATGTTCACAAAGACAAAGTCCTTATTTTAATGTCCCAACATGCCATAATATTCCTTCACATTCTTCCAATGCCGCCCCACCATGGTCTTGTCTTATTATCCCATGCTCCCATTCATACACCAAGCCTCCATGTCTAGCACCACACACGCAGACTCCCATTAATTATTTAAGCTACACACGCCTAGAAATTGGTCCATGTTCCATACACCAAATGAAATGGCTTGAATAAAATAACAGTAAGCTCCATCTTGTTTATTCTTTATTCAATCCTATAGCTCCATTTGGCCGCACCATGTTTCCCATTTATGTGCCCAATTATCAACTTTGATTAATGCTTTTGACGTCCATATAAGCTCCCATTATCTTGAATTTGACATTTCAATTGTTTAATGCATTCCACAAACTAGTGCCGCATGCTCAACTCAAGTGCCATTTGATTGATTAAAATATGCCCATTTCAAATGTGCTTAATAACTTGCTCCATCTTGCCGTCCAAGTGATTATCACGCATGGAAGTCTTCCATCACCTTAATTAATTTTCTTTTGGCCAAATTTGTTTATTCAAGAGTGCTGCCATCTTGTAAAATACACCATGGTGCCGTTTATGCTTGCACATATATTAATTAATTCCCACTTGTTTGTCTTTAGCTACAATACAAAAAGCATAAGTCATATTAATTAAAATTTGTACCATCTAAAATATGAAATACGAAAATGAAGTTACTACTGAAAATTAAAATTAAAACTTGCGTAAATTAAAGTGTTAAATAAACTAGCAGTCGGACTAGCTAGTATATTCAACTTCAAATAAGTTGTATGAGTTCAGCATGTTTTTGGGCTCTCTTTTATGGTCATTCCAAATTTGTGCCACCAACATCATTGTGGCATCTTTGAATTGCTTGGTTCGGGAACGTGTAATTGGCCCATTAGGTAGCCTCATCGGGTCATGGTTGACGTCCGTCACAGGCTTCGTAGGTGAGCTCGTATCATTAGCCTTGCCCGGATGATACTCAATTGAACAATCGTAGTCCTTCAACAGCTCAATCCATCTGCGCTGTCTCAAGTTCAAATCCTTTTGAGTCAAAAGGTACTTCAGACTCTTGTGATCCGTGTAGACTATCGACTTCTCTCAGTACAAATAGTGCCTCCATATTTTCAGGGCGAAAACCACTGCAGCTAATTCCAAGTCATGTGTCGGATAGTTAACATCATGCGGTCTCAGCTGTCGAGATGCAAATGCCACTACCTTCCCTTCCTGCATCAGCACACATCCTAAGCCAATATGCGATGCATCACAATATACCGTGAATTCCTTTCCTTCCTCAGGCTGAATCAAAACCAGAGCTTGCGTTAGAATATTCTTCAACTTGTTGAAACTTTCCTGTTGTTTCTCGGACCACACAAATGGAACTCCTTTCCTCAGCAATTTGGTCAACGGCACTGCGATCAGAGAAAATCCTTATACAAATATTCGGTAATATCCCGCCAGACCTAGAAAACTCCGAACTTCTGCCACTGACTTAGGCGGTTTCCAGTCCAACACTGCCTCAATCTTTCGAGGGTCCACTCTAATCCCTTCAGCTGACACCACGTGACCCAAGAAAGTCACCTCCCTAAGCCAGAACTCGCACTACTCGCAAATGCGCATCATGATCCTCCTCAGACCTTGAGTACACCAATATGTCGTCTATAAACACCACGAAAAACTGGTCCAAGTACTGCTGGAACACCCGATTCATCATGTCCATGGACGCTGCCGGTACGTTAGTCAACCCAAACGGCATAACCAGAAACTCGTAGTGCCCATACCGAGTGTGAAACGTCGTCTTGTGGATATCAGCCTCTTTCACCTTTAGCTGATGATACCCTGACCTTAAATCAATCTTTGAGAAAACCGATGCCTCCTTAAGCTGATCAAACAAGTAGTCTATCCTCGGTAACGGATACTTGTTCTTGATCGTCAGCTTATTCAACTGGCGGTAGTTTATACACATCCGCATTGTACCATCCTTCTTCTTAACAAAGAGCACTGGCGCTCCCCAAGGCGAAACACTTGGCCGGATAAAACCCCGGTCCAACAACTCCTGAATCTAAGCCTTCAGCTCTACCAATTCCTTCGGTGCCATGCTATACGGGGCAATAGACACTGGCTCAGTTCCAGGTAACAAATCTATGCCAAATTCAACTTCCCGATTCGGAGGTAGACCCGAAAGTTCTTCTAGAAATACATCGACAAATTCCTTCACCATTCGGACATTCTCTACAGCTGACTCCTTGGCCTCCAAGGCACACACATGAACCAAAAACGCCTCACAACCCTTCCTGACCATTCTCTCAGCTTCCAAAGCAGACACCACGTTGGATAGGTAATCTCTTCTATTACCTATCATCACCACTTCTTCACCCTCACCCGCTTTCAAAACCATGCGCTTAGCGGCGCAAGCCAAACTTGCTTGGTACTTCCCAGCCAGTCCATCCCAAGAATCAGATCGAACTCCCCAAACGGCAGTTCCATCAGATCAGCCACAAACACTACCCCTTGGAGTTCTGGGGGTACATTCCTATACAACTTATTTACTTCTACAGAGTGACCTAGAGGGCTAATTACTGCCATCTCATTAGAAGTAGTCTCAAAGTCTAGGTTCATGGTCTCTACTATGCTACTAGCAACATACGAATGCATCGAACCCACATCTATCAAAGCAGTATATGGTAATCCAAAGATTAAGAACGCACCGGTTATGACGTCCGGTGCGTCACCCTCCTCTCGATGCCTCGCTGCATACACCAATCTAGGCTGTCTTGCTTCAGTGTTGCCTGCACCTCTGCCCGGTGCTCCGCGGCCCCGACCAGAACCATTACCTCCTCTACCAGAACCACGACCCCTCTGCGATTGCGGTCCCTCATTCCTAAACTGAGCACGGCCCTGACCCTTAGACTGAATCCTGGCTAACTTCCGTGGACAATCCCTCACACGATGATCCAACGAGCCACATTCAAAGCAACCTTTTCCACCAGTCCAACATTCTCCCCAATGAGATTTTCCACACCGATTACACTGCAGTGGTCCCTGATTAGCAGCAACAGGCCTCCTAGATTGATTCGGCCCACCATGCCTAGCCCTTTTCTGAGAATTTCCGGCCAACCCAGATGATCCAAAATCTCTCTTATGTCTATTCCTATCCAGATTCTGTCTCACATACTCCTTTACCCCTTCGGCTACCTTAGCCTTTTCTACTAGCACAGCAAACTCCCACTCCTGCTGTGGAGCAATAAGCAATCTCAGCTCATCTCTCAGTCCGTCCTTAAACCGGACACATCGCTCATGCTCCGTCGCTACGATACCTCGAGCGTACCGACTCAACCTTAAAAATTCTGCCTCGTACTCTGATACGGACTTACTTCCCTGAACTAGCCTCAGGAACGCCTTCCGCTGCGCATCAATGTAACTAGACCCAATATACTTCTTCTGATAAGCTGCCTTAAAATAGTCCCAAGTGAGATCATTCGCTGCAGCACTATCCCGAACCGTGAGCCACCACTGGTATGACTCATCCCGGAGAAGCGACACTATCCCTTTCAGTTTCTCCTCAGCAGTCAGATCCAAGTCGTCCATGATCCGCTCCGTCGCCTCCAACCAATACTCAGCCGTATTGGGAGCCAGACCAGAAACACCTCGGAATACCTCGGCTCCATTGGCTCGGAGTCGCTCAGATACAGATTTTCGAGCTCTCGCACCTCCACCTGCTCCAGCCACTCTCTCAAGAACTCGCAGCATCGCCTGCGACACTGCGTCATCCCTCGTCTGATCCTAAAACTCAACACTTGCAGCTGCTGGTGGTGGTGGCATCTCATTTTTCGACCCCTGACCAGACCCCACTGGTTCAGATATAGTCATCCTACCCCGACCGCGTCCACGCGTATTACGACCACGACCTCGAGTGCTCATGTCTAATATCTCGACTTATCTGATTTAAAAGTTTTATGCGTCAGTCTTTATTCCACTATTATTAAGGCATAGTCTTATGAATCAGTTCTTTAAGGAATTTTGTTTTCCGCGAGTACATAGAGTCCTATAGGTTTCAGTCTCTAGGGTAGTTCACTAATACTATTCATTCATATCATATATCATCATAATCACAATCATATGCAAACATCAGTTCGAGGTATTTACCTGGGCGGATTGGTGTCGGAGACTCGGTGCCATGCGTTTCAACCATGTATTTTTCCAATCAAAACTTTTTAAAACCCTACCTTAAAACATTTTGGGCCTCGGGCCCACAGCCGAGCCTTTAAACTTAGCTCTGATACAAAAAATGTAACACCCCAAACCCGGTCAACACACCACGACCGAATCTGGCATGTCACAGGGTGAAACCATTTCGAAGAAAACAGGTTGCCGGTTTAATTTCAGCGAAAACTTTTTGTTTGCTTTGTGTTTGCAAAAATCAGGTGCATGTATTACTTAAAATCGTTAGGTTGCTTTGAAATCCTGAAAATCCGAGTGAATTAACCTTAGTTACTTTAAAATTGTTTGTATTGAAGCCTTGAAAAAACTTAGATTTGGAAATCATTTAAGTTAGCTTAATTATCATCTTGTGTGTTTTGTTACCATCGAGTAACGTTTAGAAAACCCATTTCGTAGTATAATTTCGAAAACTTGATTATCAGGTTATTTAAAACATGTTGAACAGTTTACTTAGCAACATTTAAGAATTTGAAGTAGATATAATAAACCCAAAATAAAAATACTATTGGCCTTATTACAAACCCAAATAAAACCGAAATGTAAAGTTAAAGTACCCAAGTCGAAAATCCATGTAAAATCGGAATCACGTATCGCACGGCCACCTCGAGTCCCCCCGGCTCCTCATCCGCGATCTACGAATCACCTGAAAAGATAAGGGAGAACGTGAGTCACCAAGACTCAGTGCATAATCCCCCTCCCGATTATAGCAACATACTTACACAGATTCATAACCAAGTAAATACATCATGCACCCAAACCTAGCCACCCATAACTCCTTTTGTCTACCCCGTGTGGTACCAAACCACTAGTGGTGCCAAACCACTAGTGACCCAAAGTCACGAATAATAACTGTGGTACCAAACCACTGGTGGTGCCAAACCACTGGTGACCCAAAGTCACAGATATCAAATCTTCCCCCTCCTCTCATATCACCCACAATAATGCACATGCATATACATATCATGCCATCATGCTTAATCATTAAACATATATCAAACATATCGTAGATAATAGCATCAGCAATCATGCATCTTAAACTCATCAAAACAGACTTACCCGAAATCCTTGCTCATACACATAAGGGTATCGTATCGTAATCTACACAATTTCCAACTTTTAACAAAGTTTAGATTATTAGCACATTTACATAGATTATAAAGTGTGTAAGATACACACCTGATTACTAACGCGACTATCAAATCTCGTAGATCAAGATCTAACGCACTAGATTCCCCTTCCTACATTCGGCCAATACCAAAGTCATTAGCAAAAGCCATTCGGCCAAACCTATAAATCCTGAAGAGTTAACGCATAGACTAACCACAATCCTTACCTTACTCCTTTCGTACCTTACGCAAATCCCGAAACACCCGATGACAAGCCTTCCCTACAATCGGTCAAGATCTTAGACAACATGACTAATAGCCTTCGACTTTTCAAAAGAATCGAAGAAGGGTTAATCGACATGTATCCTTACCACAGACTACAACGAAATCGATTGATAGAGTAGATGGCCACGATCCACTTGCTTCAAACTCCCGAAGAACCTAGGAGAAACTGATTGCATAGATGAATGAGAATCAAGGCAAATGCCGAAATTCGGCTTTTGCCCCATGTGAGTCGACAGAGAAAAGAGAGAAGAAGTGATAAGGGATTCGGCCATGATAACTTACCTACTCCAAACCGATTAGAGAAGAAAACAAGAGAGATCTCTGCTTGATTGATATACGGCCAATAGTTAGAACGAGAAGGGGAGAGTTGAGAGAGATTTCGGTAATGGTGGTGGAACAATCAATGAAGATTTGGCTATGGCTTAAGAAAGAAGAGCAAAAGAGATTCGGCCAAAATGGAATGAGAGAATGGAAGGGGTATTCGGTTTGAATGATGGTGAGAAGAAGAAGAAAGAAATAATGGAAAAGAGAGTGGCTCAGAGAAGACGAAGATTCGGTCACACCAAATGAGAGTTAGAGAGCAAAATGGAATGAGGTTTGAAGAGAAGAATGTTTCGGCTTCAAAGAAAATGAGAGAGGAGTTCAAATGAGGATTCGGCTCAATGCCTAAGAAAGAAATCGGCAAGAGCCTAAAGTGCTTTTGGCTTTTGGTTCACAAAGTGCACTAAGGCAGAAATCGACAAGGCTAAGGGAGGTTTCGGCTTTAGATCACATCCGAATGCACCAAGGCATTTACTAGCCAAAATTACTCATCTAGCAACTAAGGAATTTCGGCACTCCTCCTAAGTCTTTCAGCCGAATACTCCACCTCGCACCATTCAAATTTCGGCCAACTCCTCAAACTTCTCCTAGCCAACCATTCAAATGAGTTTGAACTGATCAAACTCCTAAATTCTCTCTTCTCCACTGGCTTAAATCTGTTGACTTGTTCAACAGTTATCCATCAGAGTTTGAGCTGAGCACAACACCTCCTCAGCTTGGCGTCAAAATAATAAGAAGAAAATGGGATCTCCGCTGCTCGAACCTGAGCCTCCTTCCTCTGCTTGAGGCGTCACTGCTCAAGGCCCTAAGTGGCGCCTTCTTGCCACTTTACCAAGGTAATTCTTATGCTTAGATCTACCACAAAATATTCTTAACCCCTAGCTGTAACATCCTGAAATTTGAGTATTATTTGTGTTGGCTCGGGTATGAAATTTGTGTGTTAGCATAGTCTTGTGAAGGCTTGATTTTATTTAGGAAGCTAGAATAAATTTTAGTATGGTTCGTTTAATGAAGTGAATTAGGTGAGCTTGACACTTAAGTTAATTCAAGTGTTAAATTAAAGCACAAGAGGAGTAAGTGGCAAGTTGGTTAAGGAGCTTGAAAGGTGGCTTGAGGTTAGAGGTTCGAGTAACATGTTTAGCATTTTGAAGACTTTTTTTTTTGTGTTCTAGCATTGATGGTCGGTCAAACCTTATTCATGATAGGTTGGACTATTTATTTTGGTAAGTTGAATATATGTTTAAGGAAAGCTTGATATTGGGGATAAGATTCTTAAGGTTAAGGAAGGTTGGGGAGACATAAGGCTAGATTTTAGGATGATGTTTTGGAAAGTATTCCTAGGCCTTTAGTGATTGAATGTGGACGGCATGTGTGGCAAGGGGGGATGGCCGAATGTGATAGGTAGCTTGGGGGGAATAGTTGGCCAGTTTTTGTCATTTGAACATCTTTTTGTAATTGTTTTTCCTCTCCAAAAACTTCCCTCCTTGGCCGAATGTGTCTTGTGCATTTTGGTGCATTTTTGCTTTTGATTTTAACCTCATTTTGTTGAACCAAATCATACCATTTTTCTTTCTTTCATTTGCTCTTTTGAAACCGAAACTACAATCTAACTTTGTGCATTTTTGTGCACTTTCTTTCTGGCAAAGAAGTGTTTGGCCGAATCTCTCCCAAATCTCTCTCTTTTTCTTTCTTTCAATATTGTTCAAATCACATTTTCCTTTACACTCTCTTGGCCGAAACATTCTTCATCTCAAATCCCATTTCTTTTTCATTTACTCAAAGTTAAAACATCCATTTACATTTTATTTCTTCTTCTCTTTTTATTTCACCATAGCCGAACCTTCTTCCTCTCTTTTAGTCTTTGTTTTGGCCGAATATTCAAGGGTAGGACTTCATTTGTTTTCTTCGATCGGTTTTGGTTAATAAGTAAGTATTCTTGGCCGTTTTTCCTTCTTTTCTTTTCTCCTCTCTATGTTATTTTCTTGTGGTCAAGGGTTGAATCTTTGGGCATTGGTTTGCAAGGTTCTAACCATTTTTAGGATTTGATTATTCAATTAGGCTCATTGGGATTTCGGAAGCAATCGATTTAAGCCATTACTTTAGCAAATCGAAGTTGGTAAGTCAAGTGGTAAGGATTCTATATTCTTAAAGTTGGTTGAGGAAACCTAAGGTTATTTAGATTAAGATATGTTGTTGGCCGAATGGTCTTCATTAAATATTGTGATTTGGCCGATTGTAGGACAAGGATCTAGTGCGGTAGATCGGATCTTTGGAAAATAGTTCGTGCATTGGTGAAAGGTGTGTATCTTACACACTTTATAACTTAGTTCATATTTGTATATATGTGTGTTAAATAACTTTTCATGTTGTTAAAGCCGAAATGATGAGATTTTGATATGATACCATGATGGTATGAATGAGGATTCGGGTAAGTCTGTTTCGATATGTTGTTAATACATGAGGATTGAAATCGTGATCTACGATTTATGAGATTTTGTTATATGATTCATATCAAAGTATATTGACATGATTTGTTTATATATTGCATTGGTATGGGCAACATGAGAGGAGGGGGAAGATTGTGACTTCGGTCACCAGTGATTTGGTATCACATTTGTGTCTTCGGACACCAGAGATTTGGTATCTCTAGCGATTTGGTATCACATTTGTGTCTTCGGACACCAGAGGTTTGGCACCTCATAGCGTCTTGTCCCTGTGGTTTTACACCACCGTGGGTTGGCCCCTCTTTTGAGATATGGGATCGACGCCAGTGATTTGGTATCACACGTGGGTTGGCCCCACAACTTGATGATTTGTGACTTTGGTCACTAGTGGTTTGGCACCACCAGTGATTTGGTATCACATTCGTGTCTTCGGACACCAGAGGTTTGGCACCTCATAGCGACTCGTCCCTGTGGTTAATACCACCGTGGGTTGGCCCCACTTTTGAGATATGGGATCGTCACCAGTGATTTGGTATCACACGTGGGTTGGCCCCACAGATGGATTATTCGTGACTTCGGTCACCAGTGATTTGGTATCACATTTGTGTCTTTGGACACCAGTGGTTTGGCACCACCAGTGGTTTGGTACCACACGGGGTAGAAAAGGGTGTTATGGATGGCTAGGTTAGGTGCATCATACATATATGTTGCTTTGTTATAATTTGTGTAAGTATGTGGTATTTACCCGGGAGAGGGAATATGCACTGAGTCTTGGTGAGTCACCTTCTCCCTTATCTTTTCAGGTGATTCGTGAGATCGCGGATATGGAGTCGGATGAACTCGAGGAGGCCATGCAATAAATTTCGGTTCTACGTGAACTTTGGTTTGAGAACTTTACTTTATTTAAATTTGGTTTTATATTTTTATGGGTTGTAATAAGGCCTCTTTAATTATGATTTTGGATTATATTTATGTTTTGGATTTGTTTAAAATATGGCTTATAAATTACTTGGTTAATTTAATAATTGAGCCCAAAGTTTTCTAAATTATAAAAACGCAATGGTTTTAAAATCTTACCATCGGGTAATACAAATCCTTTGATAGGAAAAATATAAATTAAGTGTTTTCTACGATTGAAATGATTTCCAAATATTAAGTTTCTACATTCAAATACGAACGGTTTCAAAGTAATAATTCGGATTTTCTTAAAAAGATATAAATGTTTTCTATCCCATGATTTATCAACTAAGTTTTAAAGATTCATTTTGAGGTTTTTCATAAGTAAATTATCAGCTTTCAATCTATTATACACTTATTTTCTACAAACAAAGATCAACAAAGAGTTTTTCATAAAAATTTAATCGTTAACTCGTTTTTCTTCAAAATATTTTCCTCAGTGACATACCAGATTCGGTCGTGGCGTATTGACCGGGTTTGGGGTGTTACAAATTGGTATCAGAGCTAAGTTCAAAAGCTCGGCTATGGGCCCGAGGCCCAAAATGTTTTAAAGTATGGTTTTAAAATGTTATTGTTGAAAATTATATGATTTGAAAGGCATGGCCCGAGTCTCCGGCATCAATCCGCCCTGGTAAGTACATCAAAACTGTTGATTTTGATGATATGATTATAGTGATGTTGATATGACTATATAGTAGTAGGAACTACTTTAGAGACCCAAGACTATAGGTTTGGTGTACTCGCGAAATCTCTTATTAAAACTTTTCATAAAACTGTGTTTTAAAGAAAGTGGAATATTGACTAATGCATAAAACTTTTAAATCAGATAAGTCGAGATCTTAGATATGAGTACTCGTGGTCGAGGTCGTGTTATGTATGGACGTGGTCGAGGTAGGATGGCTGTGTCTGAGCCAGTGAGGTCGGGTCAACGATCCGAGAACGAGGTACCACCAGTTCCACCACCAGCGGTTGGAGTTGAGCATTAGGATCAAACGGGAGATGACGCAGTGTCTCAGGCGACGCTGCGAGTTCTCGAGAGGGTAGCTGGAGTAGGTGGAGGCGCGGGAGCTCGGAAATCTGTACCTGAGCGACTCCGAGCCAACGGAGCCGAGGTATTTCGAGGTGTTTCGGGTGTAGCTCCCAGCTCAGCTGAATATTGGTTAGAGGCGACGGAGCGAATCATGGATGATCTGGATCTGAATGCCGAGGAAAAGCTAAAAGGGATTGTATCGCTTCTTCGTGATGAGTCATATCAGTGGTGGCTCACAGTTCGGAATGGTACTGCGGCGGAAGATCTCACTTGGGACTTCTTTAAAGCAGCGTATCAGAAGAAATATATTGGGTCTAGTTACGTTGATGCGCAGCGTAAGGCATTCCTGAGTTTGGTCCAAGGGAGTAAATTCGTATCAGAGTATGAGGCTGAGTTCTTAAGATTGAGCCGGTATGCTGGAGGTATTGTGACTTCGGAGCACGAGCGATGTGTTCGATTCGAGGATGGTTTGAAGGACGAGCTGAGACTGTTGATTGCTCCACATCAGGAGCGTGAGTTTGCTGCTTTGGTTGAAAAGGCTAAGATAGCCGAAGGAATAAAGGAATCTGGAAGACAGAGTTACGACCGGAATAAGCATAAGAGAGGATATGGATCATCTGGGTCAGCCGGTAATGTTCAGAAGAGGGCTAGGCAAAGTGGGCCGAATCAGTCTGGGAGGCCTGTTACCGCTAATCAAGGACCAACACGGTGTAACCGATGTGGGAAATTTCATTGGGGCGAATGTTGGACCGGAGGAAAAGGATGTTTCGAGTGTGGTTCGCTGGATCATCGTGTGAGAGACTGTCCACGTAAGCAAGCCAGGAATCAGTCTGAAGGTCAAAGTCGTGCTCAGTTCAGAAAGGAGGGACCGCCACCGCAGAGAGGTCGTGGTAATGGTAGAGGAGGTAATGGCTCTGGTCGAGGTCGCAGAGCATCTGGCAGAGGTGTTGGCAACACTGAGGCTAGCCAACCTGGTTTGGTGTATGCTGTAAGGCGACGAGAGGAGGGAGACGCACCGGACATCATAACCGGTACGTTCTTAATCTTTGGTGTACCATATACTGCTTTGATAGATGTGGGTTCGACGCATTCTTACGTTGCTAGTAGCATAGTAGAGACCATGAGCTTAGTTTATGAGACTGCTTCTAGGAGGATGACCGTACTTAGTCCTCTAGGTCACTCTGTAGTAGTAGATAAGCTGTATAGAGATGTACCCTAGAACTCCAAGGGGTAGTGTTTGTAGCTGATCTGATGGAACTGCCGTTTGAGGAGTTCGATCTGATTCTTGGGATGGACTGGTTGGTCAAGTACCAAGCAAGTTTGGATTGCGCTGCTAAGCGCATGGTTTTGAAGACAGTTGAGGGTAAAGAGGTGGTCATGATAGGTAATAGAAGAGATTATCTATCTAACGTGGTATCTGCGTTGAAAGCTGTGAAGATGGTTAGGAAGGGCTGTGAGGCGTTTGTAGTCCATGTGTGTGCTTTGGAGGCTAAGGAGTCTTCTGTGGGGAATGTTCGAACTGTAAAGGAATATGCTGACGTATTTCCTGAAGAACTTCCGGGACTGCCTCCGGATCGTGAAGTCGAATTCGGTATAGATCTGTTACCCAAAACGGCGCCAGTGTCTATAGCTCCGTATAGGATGGCACCGAAGGAATTGATGGAATTGAAGGCTCAGATTCAGGAGTTGTTGGATCGAGGTTTCATTCGACCAAGTGTTTCACCATGGGGAGCGCCGGTACTTTTTGTCAAGAAGAAGGATGGTACGATGCGGATGTGTATAGACTACCGCCAGTTGAATAAGCTGATAATTAAAAACAAGTATCCTTTGCCAAGGATAGATGACTTGTTTGATCAGCTTAAAGGGGCAGTGGTTTTCTCCAAGATTGATTTAAGGTCTGGGTATCATCAGCTAAAGGTGAAAGAGGCTGATATCCATAAGACGGCTTTTCGTACTCGGTATGGGCATTACGAGTTTCTGGTGATGCCATTTGGGTTGACTAACGCGCCAGCAGCATTCATAGACATGATGAATCGGGTTTTCTAGTAGTTCTTGGATCAGTTTGTTGTGGTATTTATAGACGATATTTTGGTGTACTCAAAGTCAGAGGAGGAGCATGATGCGCATTTGCGAGTAGTGTTGCAGATTCTGAGGGAAAAGCAGCTTTTTGCTAAGTTTAGTAAGTGCGAGTTCTGGCTCAGGGAGGTGACTTTCTTGGGTCACGTTGTATCAGCCGAGGGGATTAGAGTGGATCCTCGGAAGATTGAGGCAGTGTTGGATTAGAAGCCGCCTAAGTCAGTGGCTGAGATTCGGAGTTTTCTAGGTCTGGCGGGGTATTACCGAAGGTTTGTAGAGGGATTTTCTTTGATCGCCACACCGATGACCAAGTTGTTGAGGAAAGGAGTTCCATTTGTGTGGACTAAGAAGCAGCAAGAAAGTTTCGACAAGTTGAAGAAGATTCTGACTGAAACTCCGATTTTGATTCAACCTGAGGCAGGCAAGGAATTCACGATTTATTGTGATGCATCACTTACTGGTTTGGGATGTGTGCTGATGCAGGAAGGGAAGGTAGTGGCTTATGCATCTCGGCAGTTGAGACCGCATGAGGCTAATTATCCGACGCATGACTTGGAATTAGCTGCTGTGGTTTTCGCTCTGAAGATTTGGAGACACTATTTGTACGGAGAGAAGTCGATAGTCTACACGGATCACAAGAGTCTTAAGTATCTTTTGACTCAGAAGGATTTGAACTTAAGACAGCATAGATGGATTGAGTTGTTGAAGGACTACGACTGTTCGATTGAGTATCATCCCGGCAAGGCTAACGTGGTGGCAGACACGTTGAGCCGTAAGGTGGTGTCTGACTTAATATCGATGTTTGCTCGTCTTAGCTTGTATGATGATGGGAATCTTTTGGCAGAATTGCAAGTCAAGCCGACTTGGTTAGATCAGATCAAGGAGAAACAGTTAGAGGATGATGGTTTGAATGATTGGAAGTTGCGGGTTCAGAATGGTGGATTAGAGGATTATAGTTTGTCCAGTGATGGAGTTTTGTGTTTTAAAGGGAGAGCTTGTATGCCGAAGGATGTAGAGTTGAGGCAAAAGATTCTTTGGGACGCACATAGTAGCCCATATGCTATGCATCCTGGAGGTAGCAAGATGTATCGAGATTTGAGAGAGCAGTTTTGGTGGCCAGGTCTGAAGAGGGAGGTAACTGAGTTCGTGGGTAAATGTCTGACGTGTCAGCAGGTCAAGGCTGAACATCAGTTGCCATCTGGGTTACTTCAGCCGGTGAAGATTCCACAGTGGAAGTGGAATAGGATCAAAATTGATTTTGTTAGTGGATTACCTCTTACGCCTAGTAAGAAGGATTCAATTTGGGTGATTGTGGATCGTCTGACTAAGTCAGCTCATTTCATTCTGGTAAGGATGGATTATTCGCTTCAGAGGTTAGCTAAGTTGTATGTGGCAGAGATAGTGAGGTTGCACGGTGTGCCAGTGTCGATCATCTCAGACAGAGATCCCAGATTTACGTCGAGGTTTTGGAGAGCGTTACATCAGGCTTTGGGTACGCGGTTGGATTTTAGTACCGCATTTCATCCACAGTCTGACGGGCAGTCGGAAAGAGTTATTCAGAATTTAGAGGATATGTTGAGAGGATGTGTTTTGGACTTCAGGGGTAGCTGGGAAGAGTTTTTGCCGTTAGTTGAGTTCACATACAACAATAGTTATCAGGCAAGCATTAAGATGGCACCATATGAGGCGTTGTATGGTAAGAGGTGTCGCACACCTACTTGTTGGACAGAGTTGGGTGAGCGTCAGATGTTAGGACCAGAGTTGGTTGCTGAAACTGAGGATAAGGTGAAGTTGATTCAGGCTCGTTTAAAGGAAGCTTCGGATAGGCAGAAGTCTTATGCCGATCTCAAGCGGAGGGATATTGAGTTTGCCATGGGTGACAAAGTTTTTCTGAAGGTCTCGCCATGGAAGAAAGTGTTAAGATTTGGGAGAAAAGGCAAGTTAAGTCCAAGGTTTATTAGACCGTTTAAGGTGTTGAGGCGAGTGGGACCAGTAGCTTATCAGCTTGAGTTGCCAGCGGAACTGAGTCAGATTCACGATGTGTTTCATGTTTCCATACTTAGACGCTATCGTTCTGATCCATTGCATGTCGTGGCAGTAGAGGAGATAGAAGTGAGTCCAGATTTGACGATAGAAGAAGAACCTGTGCAAATCCTAGATCGAGATGTAAAAGTTTTACGAAGGAAGTCAGTTCCTTTAGTGAAGGTTTTATGGCGGAATCATGGCGTGGAAGAAGCTACGTGGGAACTGGAGGATGCGATGAGGCAGCAGTATCCTCAACTATTTTGATCAGGTAATTTCGAGGACGAAATTTTCTTAAGGGGGTAGAATTGTAACATCCTGAAATTTGAGTATTATTTGTGTTGGCTCGGGTATGAATTTTGTGTGTTAGCATAGTCTTGTGAAGGCTTGATTTTATTTAGGAAGCTAGAATAAATTTTAGTATGATTCATTTAATGAAGTGAATTAGGTGAGCTTGACACTTAAGTTAATTCAAGTGTTAAATTAAAACACAAGAGGAGTAAGTGGCAAGTTGGTTAAGGAGCTTGAAAGGTGGCTTGAGGTTAGAGGTTCGGGTAACATGTTTAGCATTTTGAAGACTTTATTTTTTTTGTGTTCTAGCATTGATGGTCGGTCAAACCTTATTCATGATAGGTTGGACTATTTATTTTGGTAAGTTGAATATATGTTTAAGGAAAGCTTGATATTGGGGATAAGATTCTTAAGGTTAAGGAAGGTTGGGGAGACATAAGGCTAGATTTTAGGATGATGTTTTGGAAAGTATTCCTAGGCCTTTAGTGATTGAATGTGGACGGCATGTGTGGCAAGGGGGGATGGCCGAATGTGATAGGTAGCTTGAGGGGGAATAGTTGGCCAATTTTTGTCATTTGAACATCTTTTTGCAATTGTTTTTCCTCTCCAAAAACTTCCCTCCTTGGTCGAATGTGTCTTGTGCATTTTGGTACATTTTTGCTTTTGATTTTAACCTCATTTTGTTGAACCAAATCATACCATTTTTCTTTCTTTCATTTGCTCTTTTGAAACCGAAACTACAATCTAACTTTGTGCATTTTTGTGCACTTTCTTTCTGGCAAAGAAGTGTTTGGCCGAATCTCTCCCACATCTCTCTCTTTTTCTTTCTTTCAATATTGTTCAAATCACATTTTCCTTTACACTCTCTTGGCCGAAACATTCTTCATCTCAAATCCCATTTCTTTTTCATTTACTCAAAGTTAAAACATCCATTTACATTTTATTTCTTCTTCTCTTTTTATTTCACCATAGCCGAACCTTCTTCCTCTCTTTTAGTGCTGAATATTCAAGGGTAGGGCTTCATTTTTTTTCTTCGATCGGTTTTGGTTAATAAGTAAGTATTCTTGGCCGTTTTTCCTTCTTTTCTTTTCTCCTCTCTATGTTATTTTCTTGTGGTCAAGGGCCGAATCTTTCGGCATTGGTTTGCAAGGTTCTAACCATTTTTAGGATTCGATTATTCAATTAGGCTCATTGGGATTTTGGAAGCAATCGATTTAAGCCATTCCTTTAGCAAATCGAAGTTGGTAAGTCAGGTGGTAAGGATTCTATATTCTTAAAGTTGGTTGAGGAAGCCTAAGGTTATTTAGATTAAGATATGTTGTTGGCCGAATGGTCTTCATTAAATATTGTGATTTGGCCGATTGTAGGACAAGGATCTAGTGCGGTAGATCAGATCTTTGGAAAATAGTTCTTGCGTTGGTGAAAGGTGTGTATCTTACACATTTTATAACTTAGTTCATATTTGTATATATGTGTGTTAAATAACTTTTCATGTTTTTAAAGCCGAAATGATGAGATTTTGATATGATACCATGATGGTATGAATGAGGATTCGGGTAAGTCTGTTTCGATATGTTGTTAATACATGAGGATTGAAATCATGATCTACAATTTATGAGATTTTGTTATATGATTCATATCAAAGTATATTGACATGATTTGTTTATATATTGCATTGGTATGGGCAACATGAGAGGAGGGGGAAGATTGTGACTTCGGTCACCAGTGATTTGGTATCACATTTGTGTCTTCGGACACCAGAGATTTGGTATCTCCAGTGATTTGGTATCACATTTGTGTCTTCGAACACCAGAGGTTTGGCACCTCATAGCGTCTTGTCCCTGTGGTTTTACACCACCGTGGGTTGGCCCCACTTTTGAGATATGGGATCGACGCCAATGATTTGGTATCACACGTGGGTTGGCCCCACAACTTGATGATTTGTGACTTCGTTCACCAGTGGTTTGGCACCACCAGTGATTTGGTATCACATTCGTGTCTTCGGACACCAGAGGTTTGGCACCTCATAGCGACTCGTCCCTATGGTTAATACCACCATGGGTTGGCCCCACTTTTGAGATATGGGATCGTCGCCAGTGATTTGGTATCACATGTAGGTTGGCCCCACAGATGGATGATTCGTGACTTCGGTCACCAGTGATTTGGTATCACATTTGTGTCTTTGGAAACCAGTGGTTTGGCACCACCAGTGGTTTGGTACCACACGGGGTAGAAAAGGAGTTATGGATGGCTAGGTTGGGTGCATCATACATATATGTTGCTTTGTTATAATTTGTGTAAGTATGTGGTATTTACCCGGGAGAGGGAATATGCACTGAGTCTTGGTGACTCACCTTCTCCCTTATCTTTTCAGGTGATTCGTGAGATCGCGAATATGGAGTCGGATGAACTCGAGGAGGCCATGCAATAAATTTCGGTTCTACGTGAACTTTGGTTTGAGAACTTTACTTTATTTAAATTTGGTTTTATATTTTTATTGGTTGTAATAAGGCCTCTTTAATTATGATTTTGGATTATATTTATGTTTTGGATTTGTTTAAAATATGGCTTATAAATTACTTGGTTAATTTAATAATTGAGCCCAAAGTTTTCTAAATTATAAAAACTCAATGGTTTTAAAATCTTACCATCGGGTAATACAAATCCTTTGATAGGAAAAATATAAATTAAGTGTTTTCTACGATTGAAATGATTTCCAAATATTAAGTTTCTACATTCAAATACGAACGGTTTCAAAGTAATAATTCGGATTTTCTTAAAAAGATATAAATGTTTTCTATCCCATGATTTATCAACTAAGTTTTAAAGATTCATTTTGAGGTCTTTCATAAGTAAATTATCAGCTTTCAATCTATTATACACTTGTTTTCTACAAACAAAGATCAACAAAGAGTTTTTCATAAAAATTTAATCGTTAACTCGTTTTTCTTCAAAATATTTTCCTCAGTGACATACCAGATTCGTTCGTGGCGTATTGACCGGGTTTGGGGTGTTACACTAGCTCTTTCAGCTCCCCTGAACCAATGCTTAAAAATAAAAATTTTCCTATAGCTCGAGCCTACCCTTGGCTTATATCTAGACCCTAAAACACCTCAATCAATAACGCAAACAAGCCATACACATGCAAATAGTTCAAACATAATAGGCCCCTATTTAAGGATGTTACAATGGCCCTGCTTGTTTTGATGTTCTCAATGCTAAGCTTGTTGACAGAGCTGGCTTTCAGTATTGTTTCACCAGTGATACCTTCTCTTTCTTTTGCTTTCTTTTCCATTTTTTCATTGATTTAGTAATTTCAAGATGTGGGTTTTCTTCAATTGGACTTGTAGGATCTAAAAGCTTCAAATAATTCTCAAAAAAGCACTTAAATTGTTAAATGATGAAATTATAAAAACTTAGATATGTAAATATGAATTCCAAAATTTCCAAATAAAAAAGATTAACCATGGTTGGTTGAATCTTAGTGATTCTCCTATTTATACACATCTATATATCAACAATATTTACTCATTGTATTCATTTTTTTCCTTTCTTTTTAAGTTAAGTTTCTATCCCAAATGATTGAAACTTTTTTATATTGATTAATATTATGGATTTTGTTGTAAGTTCAATTCAACTAGGATTTATTTTGTATTTTTATTGATTTTTTTCTTTTTTTTCTAATGATTTTTCATTAAGGATCATCATGTTGTATGGGTTGTCAATATTACTAATTAATCGTTCTTCTTGTTTCATATTTGATATAGCTTTTGACTCTTTTAGTTAATGGTTTTAGGCCCTATCAACATTGTTTTAACAGTTGGCCTCATTGCATTTTCTTGCAGGTAGTAACAAGTGATCTCCTTTTGAAGCTACCCTTTACAACCATAATCGAGTATCTTCAGATTGGCTTCAATAAACTTTCATATGACTCATTGAGGTTCATATTAATGACCCATTGCCAATTTTTATATCTTTGTACCTTTGGGAAATCATAATGCGTATTTTGTGGGTGAAGCTTCAAGTGTACATTTAAATATATTTAAAATTTTATCCTTTATTATATGTTTTTTTTCCTAGGTGAGCTATCATTTTGGTTAAAATAACTTAAACTCAATGGTCCCTCTTTGCTTTTGGCAACACATAATGATAGCTTTAGTCATTACTATATGCTTTTTCATGGGTGAGCTACCATTCTGGTTAAAATTGCGTTATATTAATGGTCTCTTATCCTTGTTTCTGGCAAAGCATAATGATAGCTTTGACTGAGGTCATGACATATCTATGTTGATGAATGCATTGGGAGAGATATTTTGAAGTAAATTTTAGGAGAAAATGTTAGACACGGTATGTTTTCAGTTTTTCTTCAAATTTGGTAACCATATATCGCTTTTAAGTATGCTATTTGCTATTACACTAAAATTCATCACATTCGACAAACATCTCTTATGAATTTATTTAAACTACTGTTATAAGAGTATTTATGTTCTCTTTTAAAACATAAAAAGGCTAAAATTCCTAAAAAGAAAATAAAAATTGATTGGGTAGAAAAACTAATTCAATCAAATTAATTTTTTTGGAAAAAGAAAGACTAGACCATTAAAATCTTTAAGGCAATGATATGGTAACTTATATTTTGGGGTTGGTCACTTCGATTGAAGTGTGTGATCTTATGTTTTTATATATTTAAACTATTCTTTGTTCAATATTGTCTTATATATTGAACTATTCTTGTAATCGAATTATTTAACCACAATATCTCACTACCTTTGTTTTCTTCAAGTTAACAATTTTTGTTTCAATATTTGTTGGTTAATGATGCGTAATACTTGTTTCTATACTTGTCAAAATGCTTCTTTTTTTTTTTTGATGTTGTGTTCTTCTATGTTGATTAGTGTTGGGAATGAACTGCTGGTGGCTCTTTTGTCTTGGGCTAAGGTTTTTTTTTTTGGTCAAGGTGTATGTACTTTTTTGGGCTAATGATTCCTTTTAGGATTGATAAGCTAAAGAATCTTAAAAGGTTCTATGATTTTATCATAGGGGAAGGTGATGGTTGTCAGTGTTGGTTGCACAGCTGATATGTAAGTCGTGCAAGTGTACACGTCGAGCAATTAATAAAGTGATTATTGAGATTGTCTCCACAGGGATTAGATAGGTATAATTTGGTCGAGTTATTATAGTTAAGTTCTGTAACAGCCCATTTTTAGTCAAATCGGAACAGTGGTTTTGGGACTACAAATCTGAGGTCAAAATAATTATGTTATTATTATTCTAATGTTTACAGCATGATAGCATAATTGTGTGAAAATTTCGTTAAGAAATTTTATCGTTTGAGTGCTTAATTTGATAAAAATGACTAAATCGCGTAAAGTGTAAAACTTGTGTTCTATTAGCTAAAGGTATCTAATAGCTATGGAATATTAAATTAAAATTCCTTAGGTGGTAATTAGCCCATTTATAAAGTTAGTGGACAAAGATGGACATCTTTTAATGGCTTGAAAGGTTATTTAATTAAGGTTAAATAAGTAAAATTAGTTATAAATTAAAATTAAGTAAAATAAAACCAAATTTTCTTTTTCCATCTTCCTCCTAACCAAAATTAGACCTAACGAAACTCCATAGATGATGCTTGAAGGTTCGGCCAAGTTAATATAGTGCATGTAAGTTCATTTTTTTCCCGTTTTTAATGATTTTTATGTTTTTGAGATCATTGGAGCTTAATCTAGCTAGCCCAGAGACTATTTTGCAAAATTGTTAAAGGTTTATGGATTTACCATTGATGAATGAGCATGTGTTTTGATGTTTGATGATAGGAAATGTATGCTTGTTGTTAGATAAACAACATTTGTAAAGTGATTTTTGAAAAAGTTGTCATTTAAGGATTTAATTGAGAAATGTGGAAATTTTGTGGTTAAATTGTGAAATAAATGAAATATACGGGTTGCTATGGTAGTAATAGAAATTCGGCTAGCATGGGTAAGGACCAAATTGTATGAATTTGTATTTTTTATGAGATAAGGACTAAATTGTAAAAATGTTAAAATATTAGGGGCAAAAGTGTAAAGTTTTCTTAATGTATTTTGGACTAAATTGAATAGAATAATGATTCAATTAGTTAAATTTGATTACATATAGATTAAAAAAATCAAAATTCGGATTTAGATCGGGGGAAAAACAAGGTTTTGGACTAGTCAATTCGCTCCGTCGTTTTAGCGATCGATGTAAGTTCGTATGTAATAAGCATTATTATAATTGTGTTTTAAATGCTTTAATATTGAATAAATTGTGTATATGACCTTGTGGATATGTTCGGCGATGATTCGGCAAATGTGAAATCCCGGTTGAACCTTAGGAATAGATTAGGATACTAATGACATGTCATTAGGGGTTATGTGATTTGGGTGCTGGTCTGTACGTCCTACCCGTGGCTGAGTTATCCGACATGTATTGTGGATTCTCGTCAGCTTGTGTGAGCAGCACCGTATAGCTTCGTCGTGACCATCAGCTTGTGTGAGCATGCCCGTTGATAGCTCGAGAGTGAGCATTATATGTGATATGAGATTGAGATAGCTTCGGCTATGTATGTGACACTTAGGGTATGAGATTCTCGAGTATCCGATAGTATTCCAAATGGTTCAACGGGTATATGGAAGATATGAAATGGTGAGAAATAGATACGTGTCAGTACAGGTATGTACGGAAACTATATAAGCATTGTATATATGGAAGTTGTGAGTTCATGGTTAGTTATGTGATTGAATATATGTTAACATTGTGATTAAATGTTTTGTAGTATGTTATGTTCATATTCTTGAATGGTAATTGAATTGTGAGCTTTGCTTATTATTTCATATGAACATACTAAGCTATTTATTTTCTGTGTTTTATAGTGAAATCAAAGCTAGCTCGGATTTGGGAATCGTCGGAGACCTCACCACACTATCAAGCTATCACTTTGGTACTTTTGAAACTGTGTTTTTGGATATATGGCATGTATAGGAGCTTTGGCCATTTTGGTATATGTTAGTTATGGATTTAGCCAATTGAGTTGGCTTGTAAATCTTAAGTGTTTGGTTTTGTATATAGTCATGAGAGTTGGCTTATTTTGGCAGATTTGGTGATGTATATATATGTATATATGTGCATATGGCT
Source organism: Gossypium australe (assembly GCA_005393395.2). NCBI lineage: Eukaryota > Viridiplantae > Streptophyta > Magnoliopsida > Malvales > Malvaceae > Gossypium > Gossypium australe. The sequence continues at coordinate 40,652,432 of CM016622.1, read as the reverse complement.
TTAGTTATGTGTTTGATGATGGATATGTGATGCTTGCTAATAATTGGCAATTAGGGATACTAAATGGTTGAGATTTGAATTTGGTATGTTTGTGAATTTAGGTAAAATAATGCATGTTTGAAAGTGACCATATTGATGATTTTAGAATGTGAATTGTTGGTATTGAAATGTATGAATTATGCTTGGTTGAGGTTGGTTGAATGCCTATTTATGCCATTTTATGTGCCAATTTGTTGGTGTAGGTGTGTGTTATTTGGGAGCAAAATGGCTTGGTAAATAGCCTATTTTTGTCCACACCGGCAAAGACACGGGCGTGTGTCTCAGCCATGTGTGATACACAGTCAGGTGACACGACTGTGTGTCCCCTAGTGTTTAATTAGAAATCAAGTCAGTATGCTCCACACGGCCCAACACATAGGCGTGTGACTTGGTCGTGTGGCATAAGTCAGTATACCCTACAGGTTTGGCACGGCCTAGCATACGGCCTGGCACACGGGTGTGTGAGACCATTTCGAAGGGCACACGGGCATGTGGTTGGCCGTGTGACCCAAGTCAGGGAGTTACACTGGGTCAGACATAGGCTGGGACACCGCCATGTGATCTCATTTCGAACGTCCACACGGCTTGTGACACGGGCGTGTCTTTGGCCGTGTAAGACACATGGCCGGGCCACACGGGCGTGTGTTCCCTGTATTTAACAAAATTTTCTAAGTTTTCTAAAACTTTCCTAAGTTATTGATTTAGTTCCGAACCACTCCTAATGCATGTTTTGAGCCTTGTAGGATCGTATTAGGGACAATGTGAATGATGTTGAATGATGATTACATGAAATTTGAAAATGTATGTGAAATGTATGTTTAATTGTGTTATAAGTTTGGTAATGCTTCGTAACCCTATTCCGGAAATGAATACGAGTGAGGGGTGTTACAAGTTTGATTAATGCTAAAGCAAAATAAGAATAAAAATGTAGTGGTAAAATAAGAGAATGATTATGTATAAAATATGCAAAACAGAACAAATAAACGGAATAAGAATGCCACAGCAAAATCACTACGAAAAAGGGTTGAGGAACTACAATGTTGATTAGGACAGCTAGGATTACTAATGAATCTACCTCCACTACCTATTAATGCCACAGCAAAGTCGTGAATATTCTACTGCTTGATAGGTTTCTACAGTAGTCTGCTTCTCTCGAGAGCAAGACCTTGGGTTACCTCTCCTAGGGCACTATATGTCTATAGGCTTTGAGTTTGACTACCCTTAATATTTCCTACCTTTTCTCGTACAAAGCAAGGCTCTATATCTAGAGGTTGTTATAGATAAGTGATTAATCATTCACTCATATTATCCAACTCCTATCCAGTTAACCTAACCCTATCGGAATTAAGTTATCCTTGTAAACCTACCACACATTCGTCAATGTCCAGCCTGCATATAACATGAAATACCATTGAATAAAATAGTAGAACAAACCAAACTTAAACTTTAAACATTAATAGAATAAAGGTTTCATCAAAGTAATCCCGAGCCTAAGGGTTTTAGCTCATGGTTGGGCAAATCAAATTTGAGTTTAATACAATAACCAACATCATCAATAACAAATAAGCTTTAAAGAAAAAAAGCGCGATAAGAAAAAAAGGAGAAAATTTGAGATGACAACTTTCGCCTATCTAGCTCTCAACACAGGCAGCGCAATGTCTTGCAGTTGCCAAAGATGATTGCAGATGTTTTCTCCTTCTATCGACCTTGTTCTTGGCCCCTACCCAATATTTTCTGTTTCATCCAAGGATGCCATCCCAGTCTGTTTTCAGCTGCTCAAGGTTCTCTGTTTCATCTAGATGTTGCCCCTTAATTAGGGTTCCCTACTTGGCTTTTATAAGTTTCACCTTCTAGGGTAGGTCCATCAGCCCACGAGCCTTCTAGGGTAGGTCCATCAGCCCACGATCATTCCTCTATTTTCCATGTAGATATATCTGGTACACATACATGTGGGGCCAAGAGCGGTACACTTTAAGTGCTAACAAGGCATCTTCCCGGCATTGCCAAGGCATTTGTGTTAGCAAATTGTCCATACTTTGCCATGGCAAACCGTCAACCTTTGCTCTACACTCTACACTCTACACATGTCAAATAATTACCAAACAAATCCTTCCCACAAGCAATTAAAAGCAACATGTAATCACAATTAAGCGCAATCCAAGCTCCTTAATGCAATGCTTTAAAAATGCCAATACAACATCCTAAAATTCAACTAACAACACTTAAGTATAGGCAATTAACTAAGTCTAAGGGCATGAAATATAACTCTTTTCAAGAGTTATCAGTCATATTAGAGATTTAAAAATTTTATCTAACCTCAAAGGTGATATCCGTCTTTTTGGGTTGGAGAATGTTAATGGTGAAGATGTAGGGGAAACCAAGTTAAAAGAGAAGCAGTGGATTGATCGATTGGTATTTGAATAGGGTTGGGACTTTAAGAAAGATACAAGGAAAAAAGAAGTTGAAGAATGGTGTTAGACTCTCTTCATCCTTCGAAAAAGCTTGAACAACTCGTCATTGAGAATTATGGTGGTGTGAAATTCTCTACTTGGATTGTAGATTCTTCCTTCAAAAATATGTTGTCATTGGAGCTTCGCTACGGTAAAAATTACAAATCTCTACCATCAATTGGAAGGTTGTTGCTAAAAGATCTTTCAATTAGTGGTTTGGATCAAGTACACAAGATTGGTGCTGAGTTGTTTGGAGAAAATCAATCAAATGCTTTTGCATCATTAGAGTTTCTTTGTTTTGAAAATGTGTTGAATTGGAAAGAGTTGGACCTATGTGAAGATGATGAGTAAGTATTGAAATTTCCCAACCTTTGTAAGCTTTCAATTAAAAGATGTCCTCTATTGTTGGGAATGTTGCCAAGCATCCTTCAATCCTTGCAGAAACTTGTAATCTATGACTGTAGAAGGCTAGTAGTTTCAATTTCAAGTTTTTCGTCTCTATGTGAATTAAGCATTAAATGCTGTGAACAATTGGTGGATGAAGGCTCTTCTTCTATAAAAGCATTTCAAAGTTTAATATTTCAGCAAAGAATGCATTGTTGAGATTTGCAAACTTAGAAAACCTTGACATCTCTGGTTGGAAAGAGTTGGAATCTTTATCGCAAAATAGGTTAAGCTTAGTTGGGCATCGTTTTATTATGATTGCGGATTGTCCCCAATTGGTCTCTTTGGAAACAGAAGAGATATTGTAACTTGACAAGATTCCAAGTGTTGAATATCTGGAAATAAAATGTTTGTGCTTCTTTCTTTTCAATGCTTTAGTGATCCTAATACCAATGGGCGAGTAGAAAAATAAAAAATTCAGACTATTTATATAGTTTTATTATGTTGGTACCAAATTTCAAACTATTTATACAAATGTTTCAATTATCCTAATACCAATGGACAAGTAGAAAAATAAAAAGATGCACTTTTTCTTTTCGATGCTTTGTGCCTATTTATTTTTTTTAATAAAAACTTCATGTTTAATACAATCCATCAATTTTAGATTATAACACAAGTAAGAAATTTTATATAAAAAATTATGTAAATGACAAATGAAAATTATTATTTTTATCAAATTGTATTTAATAATTATATATTAAAATATGATTAAATTATTTATTATTAAATTATATTTAGTAATAATCCTATTATAATTTAATAACAATAACAATAATCATCTACCTAAAAAAATCTACTAAGGGTATTCTGGTCATTTAAACCTTTTTTCTTATGCTATTACAATATTTATTCCATTCGATCAAACACAAGAATGTTATTACAGTTCTATTCTATTCCATTCAACCAAACAATTGAATTACTATTATAGCTCTATTCCATTAGAATCTTATTCCATTCCCCCAACCAAACCAAAGGTGGTGTAAAGGTTGATGGCTTTGATATTCCCACAACTACTCTCAACATTGTTGCATAAAACATTAATTAGATGACAAACGGAGACTACTTCTAAATTCCAAACTCAGCATTAGCCTTTTTAGGGATTTACATTTAATGTAGGGTATAGATAGGACTGTGGTAACCGTATACAACTAATTAATTTCGACTGCCTGGCTCCATTGAAGCTCCGCCTATGTGGATAGCGGGAATTTTATTAAAGAAAAAAAACACATTGCCTATAAATTGCGCAAGAAGCGAACACAAATAACATATAAAAGAAAAAGAGATGGAAAATGGAATTGATTCAAAGAGCAAAGGCGAGAAGGGAACAATCTTGGTGATCAACGACGATGGAATCCAGGCACCTGGCTTGAATGCTTTGGTTAGCGTCCTCGTTTCCACTCATCGATTCAACGTTCTTGTTTGTGCCCCTCAGCTGTACGTAAAAACACGCAATGTTTTCTTCTAGGTTTAACCTTGATTTGCTTTAAGATTGGTGAGTGTTGGATATACGAGTATTTTAGGAAAATGAAAAATAGTATGTCCTAATTGTAGGGAGATGTCAGCTGTTAGTCATGTATTACATGGCGTCAACCACTTCGTGTGGAGAAAGTTGAAATGGATGGAGCCGCTGCTTTCACGACTTCTGGTATTTTCGATGCTTCATCCCATGAATTCTACTTCATATTTTAATAGATTTATGCTTCCTTATGCGTATAATGTTTTCTTTTTGGGGGGTTAGGAACTCCGGCAGATTGTGCTTCTTTGGGAGTCTCCTCGGTGCTGTTTCCTTCAGTTCCTGACCTGGTAGGCTGGCACTTCCCTTAAATAGTATTAAACACGTTTTAACTTGAATACGATGACATATATGTTGAACAGGTTATCAGTGGCATCAATCAGGGCAGCAACTGTGGTTATCACACGTAAGTAATATATGATAAATTCATATGATCAAGTGCTTTTTTTTTCTTTTTTTTTTTATGTTTTCGATACAAGAGTTGGACCAAGTTAAGTTGGATTTGCTACAGATTGTGATCATGAAAATACTTAAATCCTATCTGTCGAAACCGTCCCTTTTTTGAAAGGCAGGAATCGGACTTGGGTTTTGAAAATGAATAAAAACGGGAGTCGCCACCGAACTTTTATTAGGTGTGATCGGATCACCTTTGTTTTAATAAAACATTTACTAAAACAGTGTTTTTTCGGTCTACGAACATTCGAGAAAATAGGCTCGGGAGTCGATTACGTGCGAGGAAGGATTAGCACCCTCGCAACGCCCAAAATTGGTACCAAATTGATTGATCAATATCTTGATGTCGAAAAGTTTGAAAAGGTTTTGAAGTCTTATTTTGTTTTTGTTTTTTTATTTTAAAAGAAAAAATTTGATTGAATATCGAGTTTCTCTTGTTTCGAAGGATTAGAGTCTCACATCCAGTACGATTGGACACGATAATCTACGCCCTTAAATCCAAGATCCACTCCAAAATTCTCCGAACACATGTAGTGTAATTCTGAAAGGACTTTGTTTATTCGGTCGAACAGAAAATCACACCCAGCACGATTGGGCATAATCTTTTCGAACTTCCAAATACGCAAATATCACCTTATTTAAAAGTGGAAACAAAAGTTGAAAGGATATCCATTTGTTTGGTCAAACAAAAAGTCATACCCAGCACGATTGGGCACAAAATTTTGAATTCTCAAACTCATGAGTATTACCTTTGTATGAATTAAAAAAGTTGGATTGCGATTTAAAATCGTTGATCCACATGAAACGACAAAAATATGAAATCAACAATACTGGTAACAAATGATATAATAATAAAAAGGTAAAAGACGGCTTTGAAATAATAATAAAAAAGGGGTTAAAGGTATTAGTAAAAATCGAGATAATAAAAAATATATATAGCATGATAGTATAAACATAATAATAATAATAATAATAATAATAATAATAATAATAATAATAATAATAATACAAAATATATACAAGATAATAATATAACTATAGTAATAATAACAGTATAATAATAAAATAAAATGATAGTGATACGAAATATATACAATATACTAATATAGTGATAATAATAATAATAATAACAATAATAAAGTTAGCTAAACAAAATAATAATAAATATACATAAAAAATATGATAATGGCAATAGTGATATAATAATAATAATAATAATAATAATAATAATAATAATAATAATAAATAATACTAGGAGTAATAATAAATATGATAATAATATAGTATTGAATACAATACTAAATGTGAAGTATAATAATATATATATAAAAAGAAATTAATAATAAATAAACGAAAATAGTCAAAAGGATGAAAATTGAATTAAGAACAGAATATTAGGGCAAATTTGAAATAAATAACAGAGGGGAAGGGCTTTATTGAAACGCATATGAAAGGCAGGGGACTAAATCGGGAAATAAACACTCCTTCAAAACACGCTACATGAGTGGGGACTTGATTGAAAATAGAATGGACATTTAGGGCCAAATTAAAAGAACACAAAAACTTGATTGCGGAAGCCTGGAAATGAGAAGGGACTGTGCGCATAAATTCCCCATTGAATATAAAGAGGCGCATATCCAGCTATCAATCACGCTGGCCTCCACTATCCTTAATTAACATTTAAAATATTTTAATAGTCTTTATTATACTTTCTTTTTTTTTAGCTAACAGGTTCTTTTTTTCTTTTTTTTTTTTAAAACAAAAAAGCAAACCCCTCATCCTTTTCTTCTTTTCTTCTGCTGGGGTTCCTAGGCCGATTGGCCTTCTGCCGTCGGTTGTCGCACCAACCTTCGGCACCTCTCTAGCAACGGCAAAGGAGACCCCAATATCCCCCTCAGGCCAAGCCTCGACGACCGGAGAGCGCTCCGACGACGGGACCGTGTGGGTTTGGTAAGTCCTCCCCCTTTCCCTTTTTATTATTTCGTTTTTAAAGATAAAAAAGAATAAAAGATGATAAAAGAAGAAGAAAATATTCGACGAGAAATGATAAGAAAAACAGAAAGACAACCTTGATGCCTGTTATTTTGTTTAGATCTCTGATGATTTTTTTTTATTTCTTTCCCCAAAAAAAAAGCCCCTGTTACCTTGTTCTTCATTGGCTTTTATAGCCGAACAAGCAACAGAATGAAAGTACAAAATTTCCTTTGCTATTGTGGTTTTTCTTGCTGTTGTTTTGTCCGTTTTTGCAGATCATGGGGGACAATTGGAAGTGGAGGAGATGGCAGTATCGGTAGTGGAGGCCAGAAGGCGTGGTGTGCGCATGGGCATAGGGGCTGCGGTGGCCGAAAATTTTAGGGTTTCTAAACCCTAAAATTTTTTGAAAAATATGGGCCTTTTGGGCCTGGGTTTTATTTGGGTCGGATTTGTAATGAGCCCGGACAATTTTGGGCTTGTACAGCTGCCCCTCTTTGCGCATTGTCGTGTAACGGGAACTGAGCAAAGACATAAAGAAGGCCAAAATTTGTCGGGATCCACTGAGTCCTGCTTCCTTTGGTGCCTTTCTTTGCCCGGTAGCTTTAAACTTCATCGTAACTTGTAGCTTCGATCCGCTATTTTTGTAGGCTTCAATCTACTTTATTGTCTTGTTGAGTCTTCAGGGGGATAACATTTGTAATCTTCAACCTATTCCACTACTGGTCAGTGGTAATAGGACAATCTTCGATCTACTCCAACGCTGGTCAATGGTAATAGGACAATCTTCGATCTATTCCACTACTGGTTAGTGGTAATAGGATAATCTTCAATCCGTTCCACCGCTGTTTAGTGGTAATAGGACACTCTTCAACCCGTTCCACCGCTGTTTAGTGGAAACAGGACAATCTTCAACCCGTTCCACCGCTGTTTAGTGGTAACAGGACAGTCTTCAATCCGTTCCACCGCTGTTTAGTGGTAACAGGACAATCTTCAACACGTTCCACCGCTGTTTAGTGGTAACAGGACAATCTTCAACCTGTTCCACCGCTGTTTAGTGGTAACAGGACAGTCTTCAACCTGTACCACCGCTGTTTAGTGGTAACAGGACAATCTTCAACCTGTTCCACCGCTGTTTAGTGGTAACAGGGTAGTCTTCAACCCGTTCCACCGCTGTTTAGTGGTAACAGGGCAGTCTTCAACTCGTTCCACCGCTGTTTAGTGGTAACAGGACAATCTTCAACCCGTTCCACCGCTGTTTAGTGGTAACAAGATAATCTTGCTAGTGTTGCTACATCGTCCACTAGGGTAAATATCCCGTAGACTTTTTAATTTGCTTCCTTCAACCTTCAGGAAGACTTCTATCTTCAATCTGCTCCATATGGAACAAAATCTGAACTCGCCATATTATTCTTTGAGGAACCTGTCCTGCAGAATGTGCTTATGCTTAAACAAATGATGAGGATGCTATGACCGGAATGACTCAAATGCTCCTGATTATGGTAGACATTTGCATGAATGCAGAATGTTATGAAAACAATGATTAGGGTGCAATGATCAGAATGAATCGAATGTTCCTAAATAGAGGTGTTTTGCATGAATATAGAATTTCATGAGAATGATCCCTTTCTAATAGTTTAAGGTGATCATCGCTGATGTCTTATGCTACAATTTTGTTTAGCTAATGATGGAAAATCCAGGAGAACAAATATTTTGCTCAACAAATTTGCCCCACTGTAACTTCAGGGTTCACCTCATTGTGACCTAGAGGTATAGGATCTAAGCCCTTTCATTCGTCCCGAAGCAGTTTCAAACCGTAGGATTTGTTTCTTCTTCAACCCATCTCATTGCTGTTTGAGGGTACAAGATCTGTATTCTTCCATCTATTGATCCTCCTTCGGGTGTCCCAACCAGATGTGTATGCATGATGCTCGCATAAATGCAGAATATCATTTCCTTTCGACAATGATTCCAATTCTGCACTTGGGTTAACAGTGCCCATTTCATCAGGATTGTATCACTAGCTTAGTACCCTGCCCCTTTGTTCAGTCGCTATTTTAGCAAAGATCTGAAGAGATAACCTTAGTTTGGACTCATGCTGTTTCCAACCCATAGGCTTGGTGAATTCTAAACAATAATCCTGTTTCAGACTCCTGTATTGTTTAGACGTTCCAGAGTAATATGCAAAACTTCTTTCATGAAAGTATTATTAGTCCCATAATCAAAATGCGTGAAAAGGATCATAGTGATGGACGAAATGGAAATTTATTGGGGGCATAGCTCGCGACAAACAAGTTGATCAAAGCTAGCAAATGCAAAGAAATTTATTTAGAGTGTATTTTGAAAAGACAAAGATAGCAAACTCAAAATGGGTAAGGTATAAGCTAGGTGCCCCAGATATCGTGGCCTGAGCTTCTCTGTTCAAACTCTTTGAGGATCATTTTAGACTCAATATGTGTTTAAGGGATCTAGAGTACTCTGTCGATGCCCCAAGACGTAGCATACCTCTTCATTGTTGCTTCAAGCATAGCGAGATTACTGTTTGCCCTATTTTTTATCACAAATTTGAGCCGCCCTTCTCGGGTTTTCAACTCAAACCCACCTTTGGTCCCAAGGCGCCCTTTGCGGGTTTTCGCCTTTGGCCTCTCCTTTTTCTTTCTTCTTTTGCTGAAGATTTCTTTCTTGCTTTTTTTTTTCCTCCGGATTGGGCAAATCCCTGCCATCCATTTCGGTCGATATTCATGCTTTCCTAAGATAGGCCTTCTTTGCCGTATAAAGTCCTTCTTAGTTTGACATTCGCTTTCCTCTAGAGTCTCTTTTGCATGAGCATTTTCTTTCCAAAGTCCTATCATGAAATTTTCTAAGGTAGCTCAGATAGCTCTCAACATTTTCTCTTCAAATTCTCTTGATCACATTGGAATTGGATCTACTATGCCTTATCCAATTCTGGCTCGGCACGTGCCTAAGGAACAAAGGACTTTGATTTCACTGGGCGGAACCTAATAAGGAAAGGGTTGCCCCTTCAGAGGTTCTGGCCGTAACTTCTATATGCCAATACTCACAAGTTTAAGTCATGTTCTTAGCAATCTTTGTTTTGTTGCCCCCTTTGTTTGTTTTTTTTTGTTTTTTTTGTTTTTTTTTTTTGCCCTATGATGTAGCACTTGCTCTTTGAAAAGACCGCAAGCTTTTGACATTAAATATGATCATTTTTGCCCCATTTTTGGAAGGGGTCTAACGGCTATCGACTTTGTAACATTGGCATACGAAGCTTTTCAGGCGATTGGCTTGATAACGTCCATGCCCCATGAGCAGAAAAATGGAAGAGGCACATAAGTTCTGTCCTCCTCAATTTGGTATTTGATGCGAATTTTTTTTTCTGGGTGGACCAGTAGTTCGAACCTCTTGATTGGCTTAGTCCGGGTAGAATTATCAGCATGTGATCTACAAATATCCTTATGGACTTTTTCTGTGACTTCCTTAGCTTGGACAGCATACTCATGCCTCAGTGGTCCCGGCGTGATCATACGAAAAGACTTTTGAACCCTTGGGGATAACTCACTGATTCCTTGCCTTGTTCCTGCGGCCAGCTAAGCTTCCATTTTCATCTCCCTTGTAGTGTGTGCTGACACTTCGCAGGATAGGATCTACCATTCTTAGTAATTTAGGAAATAAGTTGTGGCCCCTGCCATCTCCACAGTCCTCCAATCCCTTTAGACACATATCTCGTTAAAAAGAGAGTCGGTAACAGCGTCGCTCATGTCATTGATATCTAGGGGACCTATTGTGGGTATGAAGGTGGAAAATTAAAAGTATGATATGTGCATGAAACGATGTAGAGTGTGAAGAGTGAAAATAAAGATGCATTTTATTGAAATAACAATTCTGGAAACAAGCCTATTTCACAAAAGGACTCTTGTTGCCTTTAGGCTTAAAGCAACAAGCATGTTTTGAATATTACTCCAGATTAGCTAAAATACAGGGATCCCATCCACAGTCCCATTGTTCAAAACACTCTAAGCATGTAGGGGTTTGGAAAGTTTGATTCTTCGGTTCATTCTCCAGACGTCATGCGCGTTCCAATTCCTCAGTATCAGGTTTTGCACCAGAGCTCTGAATTGGATGTACTCCTGATCTCACACCCCCCTTTATCACGGTACTCCAAACAGTTACCTTTTTAACAGCATGGTTGAGCAATGAATTTTTTATATCAGAAGGGCCATCGAATTTTATGGCTCCTATTTTGATGAGTTTTTCGACTAATTTCTTGAAAGCGGTGCAGTCTTCTATCCAGTGACCTGCTGTTCCGGCATGGTAGTCGCATTGAGCGTTCGGGTCATACCATTTGGGGTACGGGGGTTGGAATGGTTTCAAATAGTGAGGAGACACCACATGCGCATCAAATAAATTTTGATAGAGCTCCTTGTATGTCATCGGGATGGGTGTGAACTGGAGCCTTTCCGTGTTAGGCTTTGGATTGGAATCTTGTCTAGGGAGACCTTGATGACTGGCAGCCATTGTCCTTGGCTGTCTCATTGCCATTGGTTTTGGATAGCTCTCATCATGCTTACTCGTACTACCCACTTTCTTTTCCTTCTTTTTCAGGGTCTTCAACGTTCGCTCCCTCTTTTCTTTTGCCTCTACCCAAACAATCGGTTTGACTCGATCATCCCTAAGGTTGAAACATGAGCCCGTTGGGAAGTTTGACTGAGTCGAGGTATTGGTCTGGCATTGGGGTCCGATAATGATGGGTGCCCCTTGCGACTGTGTATCTGGTTGAACCGGAATATTCATCGGGGAATAAACGATTTCTTCATCATCATCCGTACTGTTGACCTCTTGGCCACTCCTTTTTTCAAATCCTCCAACTATTAACTGGGTTAGCTGACCTATCATATTCCTTTGCAGTTCTTGCATTTGTTCCCGCATCTCTTGTTGAATTTTGGTCAATTGCTCTTGCATCCGTATTTGCATTTCCTCTATTCTTTCCAACCTTTCCTCCATGTTTTCTAGCTAACTGAAATAACTTAAATTAATTAGGGTCTTTCTACAAATTTTAATGCATGTGATATGATGCAATGCAAATGCATGCAACGCAAATGCATGCAATGCAATGCAATGCAAATGCATGAAATGCAATGCAAGTGCATGCAATGCAATGCAAAAAGAAAGAGAGGCATTGATTATGAATTCGATTCCTATTAGAAAAACTTGTCTAGAAAATACATTCCTTTAATAAAATGGACCGCATATATGGCCTCTTCTTCTCAGTCCAGGTGAAGACACCGATCCTCTTCTTCATACCCGAATATTGTGGTCGTGTCCCGTCTCCTCTAGCTCTTCGTTTGCTTGATTTAGGTTGTTCTTCATCACTCACTTACCTTTTGCGATGCTCATAATCTTCTGATGACTTTCGAATAATCTTTGTCGGCTTGAATTTTCAGACAAATCTTCTTCTTCTTATCCGAATGTTGTGGTCATGCCCCGCGGCTTCCTTAGTAGACGTCTCTTCTAACTTTTTGTTGCTTGATCTAGATCGTACCTTATCGCTCACTTATCCTTCGCGGTGCTCATAATCTTCGGATGGCTCCCAAACAATCCTTGTCGGCTTGAATCCTCCAGTAATGTCTTATCTTGTTGTTTACATAGGCCATGTTCAGATGACCGTATCGTATTCCACTTTATCAAGTAACACATTTTCTTATGACAAATTTTTCCATCTAGCAATCAAACGCTAATCAACACTTCCTTTCTAAGATGATGTAATGCAATGCCAATGCATGGAATGAATGCAAGAAGAAAGAGAGTCGTTGACTATGAATTCAATTCCATTAGAAGAACTTTTCTAGAAAATAAAACTCTTTACATAAAGTGGATTAAATATACGGTTTTATCCTCATAGTCCAAGCGAAACACTGATCCCTTCCTTCGTGACCGGATATCATGGCCATGTCTTGTGAACTTTCTTCGTAGATGCTTCTTCTAGCTCCTTGTAGCTTGGTTCGGGCCGTCCCTCCTTACTTGTTCATCCTCTATGATTGTTCATAAGCTTCATGACGACTCGTGAATTTGACTTGAATCATCGGGCCAGGTCTTGTATTCTTCTGTGGACTATCAGTCTTCTCTCATTGTTTACTTAGACTATATTTAGGCAACCGTATTACAATCCACTTTATCAAGAAGTTCATTTCCTTATGAAAAACTCCTCTATTTAGCAATCGAATGTTAATCAGCGCCTCCTTTCTATAACGATGCAATGTAATGTAATCAAGACAGAGGAAAACATGTTAGCGCAAGAGTAATAATCGAAATAGAGCATTTATCCGGGTGGTCACTAGGGTTCGACGTGGCTCTACCTATAGTGGGCTCTTAGGTCTCTCTATATGTGGTCGGTTCTAGAGAGGGGTACCCGAATCAGCAGATTCCTTGATCCTCACCCATTATAGGCTCATGTGGATCAAGTTCGATTCAGGGGAACACATTTCCCTATTGCCATGCGGAGGTGAAAACCTCACGAAGCACATAGGTACGGATGTGTCCCGGAAGCAGTCCACTAGCCCATGCGGAGGTGAAAACCTCGCGAAAGCTTAGTTTCTTACTCCCACTTAAAGGTGTGACCGCGACGGTCATGCAATATGATGTACAATAGTGAACTAAGTGTGGTAAAAAGCCATTCAACAAAATAAGTCAATACTTCACACAAGCAAGAAATAAAACCCCTACTCGGGTGACCACTAAGGTTTGGTGTGGCTCTACCTATGGTAGGCTCTTAAAGCTTGCTATTTGAGGTTCAGTTCTAAAGAAAGGTACCCGAACCAGCAGATTCCTCAGTCCTCACCCATTATAGGCTCATACGGACTGAGTTCGATTCAGGGAGATACATTTCCCTATGGCCATGCGGAGGTGAAAACCTCACGAAGACATAGGTACGGATGTATCCCGGAAGCAATCCCCTAGCCCATGCGGAGGTGAAAACCTCACGAAGGCATAGTTTCTTGCTCCCACTTAAGGGTGTGACCACGACGGTCATGCAAACATGAATGCAGAGATATCCTATGAGACTCGACATTATTGCAATAATAGTACCAGCAAATGCATCAAAAGAAACATGATTTTTTCGAAATGATTTTTCCAAATTTTCAACAAAAAGGACAAGGAATAATCAATTTTACGGCCCGACTCTCTTAAAAATGTCCCCAGTGGAGTCGCCAAACTGTCAAAACCGTCCCTTTTTTGAAAGGCAGGAATCGGACTTGGGTTTTGAAAATGAATAAAAACGGGAGTCGCCACCGAACTTTTATTAGGTGTGATCGGATCACCTTTGTTTTAATAAAACATTTACTAAAACGGTGTTTTTTCGGTCTACGAACATTCGAGAAAATAGGCTCGAGAGTCGATTACGTGCGAGGAAGGATTAGCACCCTCGCAACGCCCAAAATTGGTACCAAATTGATTGATCAATATCTTGATGTCGAAAAGTTTGAAAAGGTTTTGAAGTCTTATTTTGTTTTTGTTTTTTTATTTTAAAAGAAAAAATTTGATTGAATATCGAGTTTCTCTTGTTTCGAAGGATTAGAGTCTCACATCCAGTACGATTGGACACGATGATCTACGCCCTTAAATCCAAGATCCACTCCAAAATTCTCCGAACACATGTAGTGTAATTCTGAAAGGACTTTGTTTATTCGGTCGAACAGAAAATCACACCCAGCACGATTGGGCATAATCTTTTCGAACTTCCAAATACGCAAATATCACCTTATTTAAAAGTGGAAACAAAAGTTGAAAGGATATCCATTTGTTTGGTCAAACAAAAAGTCATACCCAGCACGATTGGGCACAAAAGTTTGAATTCTCAAACTCATGAGTATTACCTTTGTATGAATTAAAAAAGTTGGATTGCGATTTAAAATCGTTGATCCACATGAAACGACAAAAATATGAAATCAACAATACTGGTAACAAATGATATAATAATAAAAAGGTAAAAGACGGCTTTGAAATAATAATAAAAAAGGGGTTAAAGGTATTAGTAAAAATCGAGATAATAAAAAATATATAGTATGATAGTATAAACATAATAATAATAATAATAATAATAATAAATAATAATAATAATAATAATAATAATACAAATATATACAAGATAATAATATAACTATAGTAATAATAACAGTATAATAATAAAATAAAATAACAATGATAGTGATACGAAATATATACAATATACTAATATAGTGATAATAATAATAATAATAATAATAATAATAACAATAATAAAGTTAGCTAAACAAAATAATAATAAAATATATACATAAAAAATATGATAATGGTAATAGTAGATATAATAATAATAATAATAATAATAAAAATACTAGGAGTAATAATAAATATGATAATAATATAGTATTGAATACAATACTAAATGTGAAGTATAATAATATATATATAAAAAGAAATTAATAATAAATAAACGAAAATAGTCAAAAGGATGAAAATTGAATTAAGAACAGAATATTAGGGCAAATTTGAAATAAATAACAGAGGGGAAGGGCTTTATTGAAACGCATATGAAAGGCAGGGGACTAAATCGGGAAATAAACACTCCTTCAAAACACGCTACATGAGTGGGGACTTGATTGAAAATAGAATGGACATTTAGGGCCAAATTAAAAGAACACAAAAACTTGATTGCGGAAGCCTGGAAATGAGAAGGGACTGTGCGCATAAATTCCCCATTGAATATAAAGAGGCGCATATCCAGCTATCAATCACGCTGGCCTCCACTATCCTTAATTAACATTTAAAATATTTTAATAGTCTTTATTATACTCTCTTTTTTTTTAGCTAACAGGTTCTTTTTTCTTTTTTTTTTAAAAACAAAAAAGCAAACCCCTCATCCTTTTCTTCTTTTCTTCTGCTGGGGTTCCTAGGCCGATTGGCCTTCTGCCGCCGGTTGTCGTACCAACCTTCGGCACCTCTCTAGCAACGGCAAAGGAGACCCCGATATCCCCCTCAGGCCAAGCCTCGACGACCGGAGAGCGCTCCGACGACGGGACCGTGTGGGTTTGGTAAGTCCTCCCCCTTTCCCTTTTTATTATTTCATTTTTAAAGATAAAAAAGAATAAAAGATGATAAAAGAAGAAGAAAATATTCGACGAGAAATGATAAGAAAAACAGAAAGACAACCTTGATGCCTGTTATTTTGTTTAGATCTCTGATGATTTTTTTTTTATTTCTTTCCCCCAAAAAAAAAAGCCCCTGTTACCTTGTTCTTCATTGGCTTTTATAGCCGAACAAGCAACAGAATGAAAGTACAAAATTTCCTTTGCTATTGTGGTTTTTCTTGCTGTTGTTTTGTCCGTTTTTGCAGATCATGGGGGACAATTGGAAGTGGAGGAGATGGCAGTATCGGTAGTGGAGGCCAGAAGGCGTGGTGTGCACATGGGCATAGGGGCTGCGGTGGCCGAAAATTTTAGGGTTTCTAAACCCTAAAATTTTTTGAAAAATATGGGCCTTTTGGGCCTGGGTTTTATTTGGGTCGGATTTGTAATGAGCCCGGACAATTTTGGGCTTGTACACTATCTATCAATAAAACTGCAGTGTTTATTCTGGTACCACTGCCGGTGCTCGAGAAGCATTCTTAAATGGCGTTCCAGCTATCTCCATATCCTACGATTGGTATGCATGAATATTTTTCACTATTTTTCCACTGCAATGAAATTTCCCTTCCAATTTAAAATTTAATTCAATGGAGTGTATTTAATTCATATTTGATATATATTTTTAACATGGAATACTATTTGATGTATTGTCTATGCATAAGTCTTATGCATTATCAGTAAATAATAGCACGATACTTTATTATTAAATCAAACAAAAAATATAAAGGACATGATCAGCACGGGCGAAGCTAGAAATTTTATTTAGGGGGTCGAAATTAAATTTTAATTTTTAATAGCCTATATCTTTATAATTTTTAAAAGATTAAACTAAATTTTTATTATTTTTAGGAGTCAAGTGCAATTTTACCTTTATTAATTTAAAATTTTAAAATTTTTAAAGGGTCTAAATGAATAATTTTCTATTTTAGGGGGTCGGGCCTCTGTTAGTCCTAAATATGTCACCGGACCTCAAAAAAATACTAATAATTTTATTTCAACATTATTTGTAACTATTATAAATAAATATTAATAATTTAAGTTTTAAGCATCTGGGATTTTTAAAGAAAACAATTATGGTCAAATAATAATTTTTTTTATAATATGGTCAAATAATAACTTTATCATTGCGTTGAAATAACTACTTAAATCCTTGATTTTTTTTTTCCATTTATGTTCCTCCATATATTCTAAATTAATATTTACTTTTATCAGTGGTATTTTTTTTTATCTTTTTTCCTCTTGTAGTTATGGTGGTCTTAGTTTTGAGGAATTCGAGAAGATGCTAAGGTAAAAATATTTTATCTTTTTTTAATTAAGAATAAATTTTAAATTTATACATCTATTTTTAATATATAATATATCATACACAAAATTTTATACCTATGAAATATTAATTTTAATTCAATTTTTACATAATACTAACAATATTATCTATGTGACATTATTTTCTTTTAAATATGCACAAATTGTTAATGTAATATTTTATTAAGTTAAAAAAATGAATATATTTAAATTATTTTCACTTTGAAAAACAAATTATTTTTAGGTTAACAATGTACAAGTTTTTTTTATCATTATAGCAACGTGGAAATAATTTAAATTTAATCATTTGACTTTTAGTTTAATAAAGCATCATATTAGCAATTATCAATTAACATAATGGAAAATATGTCACATAAATAATGTGTTAGTGAAATATGAAAATCAAATCAAAATTAAATTTTTTATATTTAATTATACAAAATTAAATTTTGTATATAATATTATGCATTAAATCAAATTTCATATATAATTTAATATTTATCCCTTAATTTTTTAAAACTCAATAATTGTCTGGAATATTAATAAATTTTATTTCTAATTGATGAAATATTGATTAAACTAGTTATAACTAGAGATTTAAATAATAATTAATATTATTAATTGACTCTTAATTTAATTGATATTATTATTATTAAATAATTAATAAAATATAGATTCGGGTGCTTCTTAAGCGTATATTATTTCTATGATGATGTGTGATGATATATAGAAAATCACATCAAATATTAACCCTTTAAATAATAAATTATAACCATCAAAATCAAGATATAGATTTAATTTATATTTTAAAAATAAATTATTTTTATAAACAAAATATTATAATAAAAATGATTATAATTATTTTATTTACAATAGATTATGAAAATAAAACAAAATTCATGACTGCAACTAAAAATACTGCCGCAATTTGAATCCTGGACAAACTTTTGTCCCTCTATCATTATGAAAAGATCTTATAGGTATAGCTTTTGATGTAGAGTAATTAAGCCTTCGCTGCTCAAAATGCCTCTCATAAATGTTTACGGCTAAAAGAGTCATCCGTTCAGTCTTTGCAAGTTATGTTCTTTAATTTGAATTGATTTAAACTTATACTATTTAAATTATTATTAAATTATGGTACAAAATTATATAATAATTTATTAATAAAAATTAATGAAAAGAAAATAATATTTTGATTCAAATGGTAAAGTTAAAGTATTAAAATTTTAGGTATTATTTTATAAACTGAAAAATTACATGCTAAATAAAATAAATATTAGAAAATTAAGTATTGAATTTAAGTTATATATTATGTTTGATACATTATTTAATTAATTAAGTAATATAATTAGATTGTTTGAATATACATTTTAAATTATAAAAAGATATATTCAACATTTCATATTTAATTTTTAAACATTTTACTTTATTATAAATAAAAGTCAAATTTTAAATGTAAAGTTTTTTATAGGATAATATGATATTAAAATAAATAAAATAAAATCGAAGTAATTGAAAATATATTCCATTAAATGATAAATAATTGGTATCGGCCTATCATATTCTACACTTTATTATAGAAAAAATTCTATCGAATTATTTTCAGCTTCGATTATTAAACATGTGTAAAAAAAATAATGACTTAAATAAAAATTTTATCTCTAAATTATAGGATTTTTTTTCATTTATGTTCCTATTTTTTTTTATAAAAAAATATACCTAAACTGATAATACTTTTAATTCAACTATTTTTCTTTGTTAAAAATATTTCGACGACCAATTGAATTATCACACGAGGCAAAATTTTAATTAAAATCAAATTTCTTTTCTTTTTCTTCCTTCTCCTTTCCCCGTGATTCTTTTAACTGAATTCTGGTTACTCAAGGGTTGAGGCTGGGAGCAAGACTAAGATGAATTATGAGTATGAAGCTGCTGCAAAGGCTTGCTTGCCAATAATAAGTGGAATAATAGCTGAGATCAAGAACAATACTTATCCACAAGGTTGCTTTTTAAATATGGACCTCCCCAAAGACGTTGCCAATCATAAGGTATGTTTCTTACTTGTAGCTTATAATTTTTTTATTTTATCATTCTTCAAATTATGATACATTCATTCATTATATAAGTGAAAATTTATGTAAAAAATTTAATAAAAATTAATATAGCAATTAAATATAAAATTCGATATAACAAATAAATAAGTGAACTTATTAAAGATCATAATTTATTGGATTCGAATATCATCATAGACTAGTATTTATCTAGATTTTATATAAAAAGATAAATTTATCTTCAACTTAATATCTATTATGTTGTAAATGTAAAAAATTTTTAATAACTTTACGATTGAGTTGAGACTCAATTGGTGAGTAACACCAATTCAATCAAAATATTAAATATAAACCTTATTCGAGAATGGTCCAGGCTTGAAAAAACACTTTTCCACCCTAAAAATATTGCCAAATACTTGACTTTGGGATTGAAAGAGTGGTGGAATAGTGCTTTCCTATCCAAACATAAAAGCTAGGTGTTTTTTATTTTTAACTTTTGTGTTTTGAAATGTAAATTATAAAAAAAATCTTATTTATATTAATTATTTAAAATGTATTTAAACTTTTGGATTAATTTATTTTTTATATTAAATTATTTAAATATTTTATTTATTATTATAATCAAAATGTTACAATATTTCATGTTAACTAAATTTACAAATAATTTATTGATCATTAAAAACTATTTAAATATATATTATGTAGAATTTTATTAAATTATTTAAATATTATCTATACTAATTTATTTTTAATTTTCAACCTCATGTGTAAAATGAATATTAACTTTTCACGGTAATTTTTTACAACAATTCCAAACACCTTAACTTAACAAACCATATTTTTTTCCATAACACTTTTTAAACACACTTGTTTCAAATCGAGTTTTTTAAAAGCATTTCTTACCCAACAGTAATGTAAAATTAACCCGATGTCTTCGGCTCTTCCTTTACTAGAGAATTTTAAAGAAAAATTGTTATCTTATAAGTTATTTTGAGTTTTTTTCGTTTATCAAATATATGATAAAAACATTTAAAAATTCAGCACACACATTAGACCTGGTTAATGGCTACGCCATGGGCAAAAATTTCACAAATTTGAAAGGAAATCAGTATTTGATAATAAAAATCCTTTTTTATTTAAATTTAATTATAAAATCTAAAAATATTACTATAAAAGAATCTTTTTTAAGATTTTAGTAAATAAGTCACTTGCCTAAGCAAGCAAGAGGATAAAAAAATGGGTTTTCATCTGATCAATTAATGGCTCTGATATTGATGTCATGTCCACATCTTTTTAAAAGCCATCTTCCAAGCCCGGTTAAAAAAATATTGAAATTTATGAAAAATAATATTTTTAATAGTTTTCTTTTAGAAGAAAATAACAATTGGTGATTTATAAACATAATATTTTTTTTTTTTGAGTGAAACTAGTTAAACATAAATGATATGGCTGTTTCTTTTGAGGGATGACAAGGCTATTGCTTCCTTTACCAGCTTATATACATTGATTTTTAAAGATTTCAAGCTTTTCTTACTTTATTTTATATTTGACTCATGATGTAATTTTACAGTTTTTTTTTAACCCCTAAAAGGGATACAAAGTGACAAAACAGGGGAAAAGTATGATGAAGATAAGATGGAAGCAAATTACAAGTAATGGACAACCCTCTGAAATTGAACACCATCTTTTATTCCGTAGACAAGTAAGCTCTTTAATTTCCCATTTTCTTTATAAACATTCGAGTTAATTACACCACGAGTTAATCTTGATTTTGAAGTTTGATGTCGGTGCAATTAACTCATTTTAATTTAATAATATCATTAGTGTCTTACCACTGGCCAGCTCATATCAATTGGGGCTTAGCATAAAATTTTTCATAGACAAGTTTAGTTTTTTTTATTCTCCAACAATTCAATCATCATCTTTACATTTTTAAAGAATAAAGAAAAATGCATGAGTTGATAATATTTGAATTTACTATTTAAATTATATTTTTGGATAAAAATTTGAATTTAAACCTATTATTCAATTTATACAAATTTTATTTAAAAATTTAAATTTCTAAATTTAAACATTTACTTTGAATTTTGACATCCCCTTAGTTAAAAATGGACTCTTTTCCTCTTTATTGTTTTTTTTTTCTTGTATAGTTGAGTGGATTCCAAGTGGACATAGACGACTCAGATCACAAGAGTCTTCAAGAAGGATATGTAAGATATATAAATATACCCAATTATTTGAGTTATAATTGTCTGTCACATCAATTATCGTACATAATTATTAAATTAAATTTCAAAACAGTAATGATTTGATGATTTTGGTTGAATTATAATTCAGATAAGCATCACTCCTATGGGGATTCTCACTCATCCAGACAAGGATTGCAAGGCATACTTTGAAGATTGGCTCCCAAACCTGATTCACCAACACCAATATCATAATCCTTTGCTGGATTAATGTTGTGGAAAGGAAATGCTGATATGGATTATTAAGGATCCACCAATCAATAATATTTGCTTTAAACTTCTTAATGTTTCGTATTTTTAAATTAGTATAATTCAGCATCAATAAACAACTAGCAAACTTTACTAAAATTTTATTTTGTGATATTAATAAGGTGGTGTGCTTGCTCATCGGATTGAATAAAGGATGTAACACTCTAAACATGGCCTAGAAATTAAAGCTGAACTTGGACAAGTTACACCAACGCATTGAAAACTGATTTCATTTCAAGATTTTAATTTTGAAAATCAGAAATTCGTTTTTGTCAATTTAGGTGATTTTGTAGTTTCGTGTTAGAAATTGACTGATACGGACGAAATTATCAAAAGGAAAGCAAGGCAAATCTAAGACAATTTACAAACCCAAAAGATCAATTTACAGTTATTTCAGTGTAAAACAATCAGAGCTCTAATATACTGTCCAATCCTAAATCAGATGTTTTCCCGAACATATGAAGGTAAGACAAAGGGTGAGTTACCAAGCACCACGTACAACCAGGCTCAAATACAAATAACCAGAGCATACTATATAACTGGTAGTAACACAAATAACTTAAGAGCAGTTGTATAACCAGTACCGACAACTCTAGAGTATCACAGAGATTTAATCAAAGGTAGTACAACAGAACAAAGCAAAACAGAATAGAGTAGAACAAAACCGAATGGTACAGAGCAGATCAGAACTAAACTAAACAGAACAAAACGGAGCAGAGCAGAACAGAACATGTATGTTTATGCAGGTGCAATATTTTTCAAACAGATCAAAATGCAGATTTATTAGAAACAGTCTTCCCAAACTCCATTGCACACAAAAATAGAGTTCTCCCTCGAACTCATCCATCCAAAACACACCAAGAAAGTCATTTGGGGTTGATACCACTAAATGTAACACCCAAAACCTGACCTGGAAGTTTAAGCAGAACTTGAACGAGTTACACTAATGCATTGAAAACTGATTTATTTTTAGGGATTTTAATCTTGAAAACTAGAAATTTGTTTTTTTGTCGATTTAAGTGATTTTGTAGTTTCGTGTTAGAAATTGACTGATATGGACGAGATTATCAAAAGAAAAGCAAGGTAAATCCAAGACAATTAACAAACCCAAAAGATCAATTCGCAATTATTTCAGTGTAAAACAATCCGAGCTTCCGTACGACGTCCGATCCTAAATCAAATGTTTTCCTAAACAGATAAAGCTAAGACAAAAGGTGAGTTACCAAGCACTACGTACAATCAGACTCAAATACAAATAAACAGAGCATACTATATGACTCGTAGTAACGCAAATAACTTAAGAGCAGTTGTATAACCAGTACGGACACTCTAGAGTATCACAAAGATTTAATCAAAGGTAGTACAATAGAACAAACCAAAACAGAATAGAGCAGAACAAAATCGAAGGATACAGAGCAGAGCAGAGCATAACTAAACAGAACAAAATGGAGCAGAGAAAAGCATAACACGTATGTTTAAGCAGAGGGAGTATTTTTCAAACAGATTAGAGAGCATAACACGTATGTTTATGCAGATGGAGTATTTTTCAAATAGATTAGAATGCAGATTTATCAGAAACAGTCTTCCCAAACTCCATTACACACAAAAATAGAGTTCTCCCACGAACTCATCCATCCAAAACACACCACGAAAGTCATCCCGGGTTGATACCATTAAATGTAATACCTCAAACCCGACCTGGATGTTTAAGCTGAACTTGGATGAGTTACACCAATGTATTGGAAACTGATTTCTTTTCGGGATTTTAATTTTGAAAACCAAAAATTTGTTTTTGTCGAATTCGGTAATTTTTTAGTTTCGTGTTAGAAATTTACTGATACGAACGAGATTATCAAAAGGAAAGCAAGGCAAATCTAAGACAATTTACAAACCCAAAAGATCAATTTGCAGTTATTTCAGTATAAAACAATCTGAGCTCCCGAACTCCGTCCGATCCTAAATCAGATGTTTTCCTTAACAGAAGAAGGTAAGACAAAGGGTGCGTTACCAATCACCGCGTATAACCAGGCTCAAATACAAATAACCAGAGCATACTATATAAGTCGTAGTAACGCAAATAACTTAAGAGCAATTGTATAACCAGTACAGACAACTCTAGAATACCACAGAGATTTAATCAAAGGAAGTACAACACCGAATGGTACAAAGTAGAGTAGCAGTGAACAGAACAGAACAAAAAGGAACAGAGCAGAATGGAACATGTATGTTTATGCAAGTGTAGTATTTTTCAAACAGATCAAAATGCAGATTTATTAGAAACATTCTTCCCAAACTCCATTACACACAAAAATAGAGTTCATCCTCGAACTCATCCATCCAAAACGAACTCATCCATCCAAAACACACCAAGAAAGTCATCCAGGGTTGATACCACTAAATATAACACCCAAAACTCGACCTGGAAGTTTAAGCCGAACTTGGATGAGTTACACCAATACATTGAAAACTGATTTCTTTTCGGGATTTTAATTTCAAAAACTAGAAATTCGTTTTTGTAGATTTAGGTGATTTTTTAGTTTCGTGTTAGAAATTGACTGTGTAACGCCCCAAAATCTCGAAACCTTAATTTATGCGCACTAAAGTTGGTATGTATGAGTAGCACTTAGAATAATAATATTGTGGTATTACCGGGTTTATTTGAAGTCGTAAGGATAGGGAAACAGGGGAAAAGTTAATTTTTGCCTTAGTGGGACCCTAGTCTCATAGGACCCTAGTCTCAGGCTTTAGGCCTCTTAAGCAAGATAAAAGGAAAATAGGACACAAGTGGGCCTGTGGTCCAGTGGCAAGATGGCATCACTTGGGGAGCTACAAGGTGGTGTGAAGAGGTCCAAGGTTCGACCAGAGGTAAGGCACTTTGAGAGTGTTTATTTTGCTTAGTGGACGGCTAGAGTTGTGTAGGAATGGAACTCTTTTGTTGGAGTGTTTGACTTGGTCTTGTGACCTGATAGAGGAGGAAAATTCAGATGAGATGAAGGGATTATCAGAGAGAAAAGTTAGGAGATAAGGAGTGTGGATGTGATGGTGCCGAATGTGACTCTGAGGGAAGGGAGTTTTGGCAGCTGGCTATATAAGGAGGGTGCCGAATCCCTTTGAGAGGTTCTTGGAAATTTTGTTTTTCTTTCTTCCATTTTTCGAAAAAAAGAACCCATTATTCTTTTTGCCGAAAATTCCTATTAGTGTTGTGTTCTTTTTCTTTCTCTGAAAGCCGAATACACCTTTATATCATATAACCCTACTTGTGCCGATTTTTAGTTATTTCTTCTTCATCACAATTGGTTGATACCCACTTTTAGTCAAGCCGAATCTTGTTCAGTAGCGATCTAGGCCGCAGGATTAAAGGAGGGTTTCGGTAAGTATTTGGTCAATCTTCTTAGTGAGTTTTGTTAAAAGCCGAAGGGTTATCTAACCTCTCCTTGTCATTAACTTTGTATGAACAAGGCTAAGGTTCAGAGATCACAAAAGTGATAGGTAAGGATCGTTAGCAAGAGGTAAGTGCACTCGTCTCGGTTGTGGTTTAGTAAATGGCCGAATGTAATATGACTTATAGGGGTGACTTATGAGGAATATGGGTCACTTGATTTTAACGATATATGTTTGGGTGCAGATCTAGAGGATAATCGCAAATAGTAGCAAAGGAAAGGCTACTAGAACGTGCGGCACACGGTAAGGTTACGGTGAGGTTTTGGTTTCTGATAAAGTGTGTATTAAGCCATGGTTAATCGTTAAGTGATGTCGATTGTAGGTTTGTGGTTAAGGGGTTTGCAACACGCGTGGTTACTTGGTGTGCACAAACACTACACACATGATATCGGCAACGCCGAAAAGCTGAAAAGCCAAAAGTGGCTAAATGGGCCTGCTGAACTTGTGGGCCCAAAATGGTAATGGTTGATATGTGAGCATGAATAATGAGTTGGCATGAACGGTTGTATGTTTGGATCGTAATTGAGCCCAATGGGCTATAAGAGCATGAAATTGGTTTAATGGACTATATGACATGAAATGGGCTTAATGGGCCTTAAGAGATTTTAGAAATATATGTTAGGGTTTAATGAACTCTAGGCCTAGTGTGACAAACTCTCGAATAACATAAAAATCTTGTAATAATCAAACATGTCTGTGGATAAGTCGATAAGTTAAGGTGTGGCAATGGACATATGCATGTCTAGGATTGGATCTAGGGAGAGCTTGGTACTTAAGCGGTCCTAGTGGCCCACCTCCTCTTCTCTAGTATCCTACCTGGTGCATAGTGTCTGTTCACTTTAGCCGCGAGGACTTATTGATGGGCCAAAGTTCATAGCTAAAAACTGACATGCTAAAAATTACGAGAATACCCCTGTAGGGTAAAATTACGGGAATACCCCTGAAGGGTAGAATGACTAAAATACCCCTATATGTTGAGTATGAGTTTTATGGATGTTACTCATGTGCATGCTGCATTCATATGATATTCTGTTTAGGATGCATATGGGTGGGAATCATGGTACGGAGGAAGAATTTGAGGATAGCATAGTCACATAATGACCGTGGATCCACCGGTGGCTTTAAGCCCATTATATAATTAGCAGCTTTACTGCAATATTGAGTAGTGCTGCTGTTGGTGCTACCTTTGGAGTGTAGTGGAGGGGTGGGTCGATTTAGAAATCCCCACAGGTGTATAAGGTTGGAAGGGAAATGGTGTGTAGCGGATGGATTCTTGGGGAGGGTTTTGCATAACCTTGTTTCCATATGAAATGCTATGAGGTCATTGTGGGTTAAGGCCCAAGTCCACCGATTGTGAAAGGGTTAGGCCCAATGTGATAATTGTATGTTGTATTGAATGCCAAGGGTTGTACACACTGAGTTTCGAAACTCACACCCTTTTACTTAATGTTTCAGGTGATGCACAGTAGATGGTTTGACGTGAAAGGGGACTCGGAGTTGGCCACATTGCGACTGGTTTAGACGTTTGGTTACTTTATTTCGTATAAATTTATTATTTTAAGCATTTCATTTTCGTTGGGTTGTAATAAGGCCTCATGACTCCAAATTGACTGTACTTATGGGTTTTACTATTACTGTTTATTTATTGAACTCAATTTAATTTTCTTAAGATTGAACATGATTTTCTAAATAACTCGACTTATGGATGTTTCAATAAAATATGGGCTTTTTATCTTAACTTAACAAGATTCAAGAGTTTTTGGGCTTCCAAACCTTAAACCTAAGTTTTTCACTAAACACAGTCATTTTGAGATTTTCCTTTGATGTGACATCATCAGATTCGGCCATAGCGTCTAGGCCGGGTTTGGGGGTGTAACAGACTGATACGGATGAGATTATCAAAAGGAAAGCAAGGCAAAGCCAATAAAATTTACAAACCCAAAAGATCAGTTCGCAATTTTTTCAGTGTAGAACAATCTAAGCTCTCGTACGCCATTCGATCCTAAATTAGATGTTTTCCCGAACACATGAAGGTAAAACAATGGGTGAGTTACCAAGCACCTCGTACAACCTGGCTCAAATACAAATAAACAGAGCATACTATATAACTCATAGTAACGCAAATAACTTAAGAGCAGTTGTATAACCAGTATAGACAACTCTAAAGTATCACCGAGATTTAATCAAAAGTAGTACAATAGAACAAAGTAAAACAGAATAGAGCAGAACAAAACCGAATGGTACAGAGCAGAGCAAAACTGAACAGAATAGAACAAAAAGGAGCAGAGCAGAACGGAACATGTATGTTTATACGTGCAGTATTTTTCAAACAGATCAGAATGCAGATTTATCAAAAACAGTCTTCCCAAACTCCGTTACACATAAAAATAGAGTTCTCCCTCGAACGCATCCATCCAAAATACACCAAGAAAGTCCTCCAGGGTTGATACCACTAAATGTAACACCCCAAACCTGACCTGGAAGTTTAAGCCGAACTTGGATGAGTTACACTAATGCATTGAAAACTGATTTCTTTTAGAAATTTTAATCTTGAAAACTAGAAATTTGTTTTTGTCGATTTAGGTGGTTTTTTAGTTTCGTGTGAGAAATTGACTCATACCGACGATATTTTCAAAGGAAAAGCAAGGCATGTAACAGCTCGATTATAGGGCTAGTCGGAACAGTGGTGTAACATCCCGATATAAGGCCTAAACGGAACAGTGGTTTCGGGACCACAAATCCGACGTTGAGAAATTTATTTTATTTATATTTTTATGGTCTACAATTTCACGGAATGATTTCATGAAAATCTCATTCGAAAATTTTGACGTTTGGGCACTTAATTTAGTCAAAAGGACTAAATTGTAAAAAGTGCAAAAGTTGAGTTCTACATGTTAGAGGTGTCCAATTGTTATGAAATTTTAAATTGGAGGTCCTTAAATGATAATTAGACCATTGGTTAAGTTGGTGGACAAAAATGGACATGGATGGGTATGTTTCAAAAGAATTTTTTTTAAGGGGCATTTTGGAAATTTAGTGAATTAAATGAATTAAAAACAAAATTTAAATGCCAAATATGTCCATCTTCTTCATATGGACGAAATTTACCAAGAGAAGACATGGCTAGGGTTTTCTCAACTTTCCAAGCTCATGGTAAGTCTGTTCTAGCCCCGTTTTTCAAGTTATTTACGGTTTTGGAGTCCCGGTAGCTCGATTTAGTTTATCCTACCAATAATTCATACTAGGGTTCATCTTTGCAAAATTACCCATAGGTGAAAAGTGTGTATTTTGATGCTTTATGATAGAATATGAAGGCTGAAATTATGTTAAACAACTTTTACTAAGCAGTTTTACGTGAAACCGAGTAAAACGTCATAATCTGTAAAAATACCTAATGTTCATAAGTACATGTTAGAGTGAGAATTTGATGTTCCATAGAAGAGAAAAATGATCAGCATGTTATAAAACATAAGAATAAGGGCTGAAGTTTAATTTTCGAGTATTGGGGAAAAAGTGTAAATATGTAAAAGTTTAGGGGTAAAATTGTAATTTTGCAAAGTTGAGTTAAGGACTGTTTTGAATAGTACATTAATTAAATAAGTGAAATGTGATGTTTTAGACCCCGAAAAACGAGATTTGGACCTATTGGAGGAAAATCGAAAGTCAGGAAAGTTGGTAAAATGGTCGTTTCGGCATTCGAGGTAAGTTGGTGTGTTAATAATAATGCAATAATGTCGTAATGTATATTTGAAACCTAAATTGTGGTATTACATTGATTTTTCTGAATTACATGTTTAGTATATTATGTTGGTGAATTGATTTAATAATATGTTTATGATAAAAGGTGACATAGGTGACATGGAAAATAGGTTGAAATGTTGTGCTTAAAGGTGTTTTCTATGACTATGGTTATTATGTGAAATGGAAAGTTTATATGTAAATAATGCATTTATTTTACTTGTTCAATAATTATTTTGCTAGATATTATAGAAATCATTGGGTGATAACTACAATATGAAAATGTATGGAATGCGAAATTCTCGATTGAACCTTCGAAAAACCGAGAGATACGGACAATATGTAGCTAGGTCACACGAGTGATAAGGGAACTTCACCGTGTGCACAAGAAAGCTACGAGATGGAAAAATTTGATATGTAGCTAGGCCACATGGATGATAAGGGATTTTCACCATGTGTGCAAGAAAGCTACGGGACAATAATTTCATATTTAACTAGGTCACATGTGTAATACTGTGTGTATACCATGTGTACAAGAAAGTTACGGGTTATGAGTAGCTAGGTCACATGAGTGGTTCCTAGTGTTGGACACCATGTAGACAAGAGAGCTACGAGATGGAATGGCTAGGTCACATGGATGATAAGGGACCTTCACCATGTGTACAAGAAAGCCGAATTATGTGTGGGTGGAGCTATGTGCTGAGACCACCGAGTATCGGTCGTTTTCCGAAGGGGTTCAACGAGATAATTTACTAATGATGATTGGTGCGATCATGTTATGAATAAGTGCAAGTGTGAATGTGACCAATTGAGAAATGTGGCAAATGTATGTATGAACAATATGCTCCATATGTAATTGGAAATTGGAAAGATTGGTATAGGCAAGTGATGAACACAACTAAAGTGAGAGAAAGCAAAATTTTACAATAAAACTGTTTTGGACAGCAGCAGTGAGGTGAATTTGAAAAAATTCACCAAAAATGGTAGAAATTGAATTATAAGTTGTATGAGACATTTATTTAAAGCTTACTGAGTATATTTTTATAAAAAAAAAACAGAGAAAGCAAAGGATTGGTATATTTTGAGATATTTAAATTTTTGTGAGACTGGTGCAGAGTGATTTCGAGATCCCCTATTCTGAATTGAAAAAATCATTGAAAATTGTACAAAAATAATATTGGGACATAATTTATATGATTAGATTCCTTATTGTGTCTATTTTGGGAATAAGCAAAATATAACATCATTTGAATTCTGTACAAAAAGATAATTAAATTTTAGCAAAGAATGGTTGGAATTGTCAGACAGCAAAACAGGGGAGACTTTGAAGAATAAATTGTACTAATTGGCTAAACCAAAAATTCTGAAAATTTTATGGTAAAAATATATGTGAGTCTAGTTTCGTGAAAAAGTTACGGATTTTAATTTGGAGTTCCGTAACTCCAGATATAAATAATTTAATTACTGTGACTCAAGAAAACAGCTTAACTGGAATTTGAATAAATAGGAAGAATATGGAAATAACATGTTATCACATTGCTTATTATTTTCATGCGAGCTTACTAAGCGTAAAGCTTACTCCCTCCTTTCCATTTCTTTTAGTTTTGTCAGGTCAGCTCAACGTTGGAGATCATCGGAGGCAGTATCACACTATCGGGTCATTATCCTTGGAGTATTGGCATGTGTATGTTAAATGTTTTCAAGTGAGTGGCATGTATAGGGACTTAGTTTTTCTATGATGGATGTTGTTGTGATTAGCCAAATGTATTGGCATATAGTGATTTGTTGATTATGGCCATGAGATGTGGCTTATAATGATTTTGGCTTATAAGCCTATTTGTCCATGGTATGTGTTAATGTCTTGTTATATGGTATAAGTGATTAAATAGATGACAATGTCAAATGCATGTCTTTGAAAAGTTTTAAATTTTGGGCGAAATTTGGTAACCCAGTTTTGTATGATTGTGAATGTTGAAGTACGGTAATGCCTCGAACCCCGTGCCGGAGTTGGACACGGGTGAGGGATGCTACATTTAGTGGTATCAGAGTTATGGCTTAGTCGGTTCTCGGACTAGCATAGAAAATGTGAGAGTCTAGCTATACATGCCACCAATATGTGATAGTGTGATGCCTTCCGACGTGATTGAGGATAATCTTATTAAAAGAGAAGTACTCTCCAACCGAGCTATATCCGACCATTTAATAGTGATATTGAAGTATTTGAATAAAGTGTAGCAATGATGAGTTAAACTCGGAAAAGTATGAATAAGAATTCGTAATGTGTATATGTGATAATGTGTGAAATGAAAGTTTATATAGTAATATGCTTATTCATATTTTTTCTGACCTTCACATACTGTAGCATGCTTGACAAAAAATTGATTAGTGAATGTGCTAAGTAAGTTATTCAAATTTTGTAGAATGTATGAATGAGTGCACTTGTTTGAATGAGATAATTGAAAATTTTATGTCAGGAAAATATGAATGATAAATTGTTCAAAGTGGGTCATATAGTTATAATGACATATGTTGATAATGAAATATGTGTCATATGTATATATATATATGTGAGAATCGAGTTAGAGGCTGTACGACCTCACCTCCTTACCGATGAGGTGTTTATAACGGAAATTCATGAGAATCATGTTGATTAAGTTCCTAAGTGTGGAATCAAAGAGTTCTGTTATAGAATAACTATAGATATGATCAAAGACTGAGGATGGTTGAAAAATGAAGGACAGGATTAGATAAATATCATATTGACTCAAGAATTATTTGGTTTATACAATATCATAATTAGTGAAAAATTTAACTTTGATAAATCGGCTTATTCAAATAAAATACTGAAAGGAAGTATTAACTGAAATTTTTCTGAACTGATTTTCTTTAGTGAAAGAAATAATGTGGAAATTAGTGAGGGCAGAATTAGTCAGAAGAATGATGTTTGACATGTGAAGATGTTTAAATACGACAGTCATAGTTGAGCAGTTTACGACTATCTCTTCTGGGCATTTTATGTTTTCGTATCTTTTCAGAGACAATTATGATTGCTTGTTTTCTGAGTAAAGAATCGTCATTTTGATTGATCTATGATTGGTATTCCACTATCTTTTATTGAAATTTAATTCCATTACGTCTGAGATAAGAGTGACAGTGAACTTATATGAAATGATTCTATTGTTTCTTTTGGCTATTGTTCTGTTTATATTTGTATAGAATATGTTTTATCTCTGTTATAATCGACTTTGGAACACAATGGAATTATAAGTTTTCAGTGACGCACCAATGAACGGATTTGAATGTGTATATTTTCTAAAATGTAAAGTAATGGTTCATGTTTTCAGACAGTTAATATTATATTAAAAAGAGCTGTTCGATTAGTAATTTAGAGATTGTTATTATTATGTCTGTATTGAAAAATTTGATGACACTGTTTGTTTAACGAGGATTGTCATATGTTTCTTGGTTTCGAGAGTTTAATATATCTGATGGCATAGCAAAATTTGAGTTTAAGACAGTGGTGATGAATTAAGCTATTGAAAGATTGTGAGTGATCATCGATTGATCTGTGGGGAGCCAAGAGAAATGCTAGTGGGTTGTTTTCGAACGTTTGATGGAATTAGCATAATAATTTCAATATGTATCGATTCTTTGTTTGATAGAATTCACTGAGTTCTATTAGGATTCAGATCGATGACAGAGTGTTTCTGAAAATATCGTCTTGAAAAAGATTATTTAGTGATGTTAGAAATCATGAGAAGTATATTAAACCTCATTCTGTTAAGATTTTCGGGGACGAAAATCCCTAAGGGGGGAGAAATGTAACATCCCAAAATAAGGCCTAAATGGAACAGTGGTTTCGGGACCACAAATTCGATGTTGAGAAATTTATTTTATTTATATTTTTATGGTCTACAATTTCACGAAATGATTTCGTGAAAATCTCATTCGAAAATGTTGACGTTTGGGCACTCAATTTAGTCAAAAGGACTAAATTGTAAAAAGTGCAAAAGTTGAGTTCTACATGTTAGAGGTGTCCAATTGTTATGAAATTTTAAATTGGAGGTCCTTAAATGATAATTAGACCATTGGTTAAGTTGGTGGACAAAAATGGACATGGATGAGTATATTTCAAAAGAATTTTTTTAAGGGGCATTTTGGAAATTTAGTGAATTAAATGAATTAAAAACAAAATTTAAATGCCAAATATGTCCATCTTCTTCATATGGATGAAATTTACCAAGAGAAGACATGGATAGGGTTTTATCAACTTTCCAAGCTCATGGTAAGTCCGTTCTAGCCTCGTTTTTCAAGTTATTTACGGTTTTAGAGTCCCGGTAGCTCGATTTAGCTTATGCTACCAATAATTCATACTAGGGTTCATCTTTGGAAAATTACCCATAGATGAAAAGTGTGTATTTTGATGTTTTATGATAGGATATGAAGGCTGAAATTATGTTAAACAACTTTTACTAGGCAGTTTTACGTGAAAACGAGTAAAACGTCATAATCGGTAAAAATACCTAATGTTCATAAGTACATGATACAGTGAGAATTTGATGTTGCCATAGAAGAGAAAAATGATCAGCATGTTATAAAACATAAGAATAAGGGCTGAAGTTTAATTTTCGAGTATTGGGGAAAAAAGTGTAAATATGTAAAAGTTTAGGGGCAAAATTGTAATTTTGCAAAGTTGAGTTAAGGACTGCTTTGAATAGTAAATTAATTAAATAAGTGAAATGTGATGTTTTTGACCCCGAAAAACGAGATTTGGACCTAGAATTGGAGGAAAATCGAAAGTCGGGAAAGTTGATAAAATGGTCGTTTCGGCATTCGAGGTAAGTTGGTGTGTTAATAATAATGCAATAATGTCGTAATGTATATTTGAAACCTAAATTGTGGTATTACATTGATTTTTCTAAATTACATGTTTAGTATATTATGTTGGTGAATTGATTTAATAATATGTTTATGATAAAAGGTGACATAGGTGACATGGAAAATGGGTTGAAATGTTGTGCTTAAAGGTGTTTTCTATGACTATGGTTATTATGTGAAATGGAAAGTTTATATGTAAATAATGCATTTATTTTACTTGTTCAATAATTATTTTGCTAGATATTATAAAAATCATTGGGTGATAACTACAATATGAAAATGTATGGAATGCGAAATTCTCGATTGAACCGTCGGAAAACCGAGAGATACGGACAATATGTAGCTAGGTCACACGAGTGATAAGGGAACTTCACCGTGTGCACAAGAAAGCTACGAGATGGCAAAATTTGATATGTAGCTAGGCCACATGGATGATAAGGGATTTTCACCATGTGTGCAAGAAAGCTACGGGATAATAATTTCATATGTAACTAGGTCACATATGTAGTACTGTGTGTATACCATGTGTACAAGAAAGTTACGGGTTATGAGTAGCTAGGTCACATGAGTGGTTCCTAGTGTTGGACACCATGTAGACAAGAGAGCTACGAGATGGAATGGCTAGGTCACATGGGTGATAAGGGACCTTCACCATGTGTACAAGAAAGCCGAATTATGTGTGGGTGGAGCTATGTGCTGAGACCACCGAGTATCGGGCGTTTTCCGAAGGGGTTCAACGAGATAATTTACTAATGATGATTGGTACGATCATGTTATGAATAAGTGCTAGTGTGAATGTGACCAATTGAGAAATGTGGCAAATGTACGTATGAACAATATGCTCGATATGTAATAGGAAATTGGAAAGATTGGTTTAGGCAAGTGACGAACACAACTAAAGTGTGAGAAAGCAAAATTTTACAATAAAACTGTTTTAGACAGCATTAGTGAGGTGAATTTGAAAAATCACCAAAAATGGTAGAAATTGAATTATAAGTTGTATGAGACATTTACTTAATATTGAGTATATTGTTATATAAAAGAAACAGAGAAAGCAAAGGATTGGTATATTTTGAGATATTTAGATTTTTGTGAGACTGGTGCAGAGTGATTTCGAGATCCCCTGTTCTGACTTGAAAAAATCATTGAAAATTGTACAAAAATAATATTGGGACATAATTTATATGATTAGATTCCTTATTGAGTCTATTTTTAGAATAAGCAAACTAGAACATCATTGGAATTCTGTACAAAAAGATAATTAAATTTTAGCAAAGAAAAGTCGGAATTGTCAGACAGCAGAACATGGGAGACTATGAAGAATAAACTGTACTAATTGGTTAAACCAAAAATTCTGAAAATTTTATGGTAAAAATATATGTGAGTCTAGTTTCATGGAAAATTTACGGATTTTAATTTGGAGTTCCGTAACTACAGATATAAATAATTTAATGACTGCGACTCAAGAAAATAGCTTAACTGGAATTTGAATAAATAGGAAGAATATGAAAATAACATGTTATCACATTGCTTATTATTTTCATGCGAGCTTACTAAGCGTAAAGCTTACTCCCTCCTTTCCATTTCTTTTAGTTTTGTCAGGTCAGCTCAGCGTTGGAGATCGTCGGAGGCAGTATCACACTATCGGGTCATTATCCTTGGAGTATTGGCATGTGTATGTTAAATGTTTTCAAGTGAGTGGCATGTATAGGGACTTAGTTTTTCTATGATGGATGTTGCTGTGATTAGCCAAATGTATTGGCATATAGTGATTTGTTGATTTTGGCCATGAGATGTGGCTTATAATGATTTTGGCTTATAGGCCTATTTGTCCATGGTATGTGTTAATGTCTTGTTATGTGGTATAAGTGATTAAATAGATGACAATGTCAAATGCATGTCTTTGAAAAGTTTTAAATTTTGGGCGAAATTTGGTCACCCAGTTTTGTATGATTGTGAATGTTGAAGTACGGTAATGCCTCGAACCCTGTGCCAGAGTTGGACACGGGTGAGGGGCGTTACAAGTGGTTTCGAGACCGCTAATCCGAGGTTGAGGAAAATTATTTTAATATTACCTTATGTGTTATGGCATTAATATATGGTTATATGAAAATTTTGGTGCTTTAATTTTAGCAATTGTCTGTGAAATTAAAGGACTAAATCGCATAAAGTGCAAAAGTTCCATTATAAGTGGGAGAGGTGTCTAATAGCCAAAAAATATCAAATTAGAGGTCCTTAAAATGGAATTAGGCCATTGGATGTGTGATGGCCGGCCATATAGAGGCTAGGGAGACAAGACATTAAATTTTGGTCAAATTTAGTGGAAATTAAGTGATAAAAATGAGTAAAGTGAGATGAATAAAAGATGTTGTCATGTTTTACTATTCCTTCTTCTTCTACCACCGAAAACTAAGAGGAATAAGGGCTATTGGAGTTCAAAATTTTCAGCAAAACAAATCTCTTGCAAGTAAGTGATTTTTGTGGTTTTATTTGACAATTTTTGTACTTTTGGAGTCTCCAAAGCATAAGCTAGCTAATGATGAGACTAATTTCTGATATGGTTGAAAGTCTAAGGACATTCCATGAGAGTCTTTATGTTGTTAGATGAATTTTTATGGAAGAAGATGAATGTTAGGGAGATGAGAAACAACTTTTGTGAAAGGTGTTAACATGAAAACACCTAAATAAGATTTGAATGCAAAGATAAAAAATGAGTAATAAATGTATGAAATAGTTAGATTTGTGAGTAGTTGTAAGAGGAGCAAATGTTTAGCTAGGCTTGTTTGATGGGAAAATGTCTTGAAAAATGATTTACGAGCCTAGGGGCAAAATCATAATTTTGCCAAAGTGTAAGGGCAAAATGGTCATTTTTTCCTAAGTATAGATTTTGATGCATTATGATCGTAAAATGTTTTAAATGAGTGAATTTTTTTGTTATAAACCAAGAAGAGCGTGAAATCAACCTTTAGTTACGAAATAAACCTTTGATTAATACATTTTGCACCGATGTAAGTTTATGTGTAAACGATGCATCTTATATACACATGTTGTTACTTATTGGTGCGTTGTATGATTGGGAACATGTATGATTCAAGTGGATTGAATTTGGTAGATATTGAATAATTTTCGTATGAATGACGAAATAGATATGTAAATGTGAAATAACATCCGTAGTAATAAATGGTGGGCTGTGTGCGATACCACCTTAATAATTCTTGATGGTAGGCTAAGTGCGATACCACCTTATTACTTATTCACAATGGGCTATGTGCGATACCATCGTTTATATTATTTGGTAGGCAAAGTGCGTTACCACCGTAAATATTCTTGTTGGTGGGCTATGTGCGATACCACCCTGTTAAAGATTGGTGGCGGGCTAAGTGTGAAACCACCGAGTGATTGGTAGTATTATGAATGGTTTATTGGGAAAATTATGATGTGTTGTTTCATGTGATCATGTGGTGATAAGTGCAGGGATGTATGTTAAATAATGTGGGCATTTGGCTTGTGATTTGGAATGTGGTAAGAGATGAAATGAGTAAGCATGATCATGGAATGTGGATTGTTCTTGCTTAGTATGTAATGCTATTTATTGTTTAGAACATACTATGATGTTATTTGTTTACATGTAAACTTACTAAGCTTAAAGCTTGCTCCCCTTTTCTTTTCTCTTATTTTATAGAGTCAAAGAGCCGGGTCGGGATATGAAGATAATTGGAAGATCACCCACACTATCAGCTCACCTCGGTATATCTAGAGTTAGTGTTTTGAGTATGGCATGAATAGGGGCTAGACTAGGTAAATTGTTTTGTTATTTTGGCCAAGAGTGTGTTGGCCCCCTTTAAAGGTGAACTCTTTTGTATATAGCCATAGTTGATGGCTTATTATTATATATGAAAAGATGAAGTGATTCATGGAAGTGTATATTGTAAATCTGAGTTGTTTAGTGATTTGTTGAATGGATTTAGGTTGTGTGGGTTAGTGTGGTGAAAAGAGCTTAGCAAATAGCCTTGTTCTTGTCCACACGGGTAGGCACACGGGCGTGTGTCTAGGCTGTGTCTGACCACGGCAGTCTTATGGGTGTGTGACCAGGCCATGTGTCCCATGTGAGTTAGTTTTACAAGTCAGTAAGCTTTGTAGTAAACACACAGGCAAAGACATGACCGTGTGTCTCAGCCGTGTGGTAGGCACGACCACGAACATGGGTGTGTGTGCAAGCCGTGTGAAGTTTACACCTTGAAATTGGAATTTAATTCAACATACAGTCTAAGGACACGGGCGTGTGCCTTGGCCGTGTGACCTTAGTGAGATGATGACGTCATAAATAGAATTCCAAGGTTTTGGCACACGGGCTAAGACACTAGCGTGTCGAGGCTGTGTGAGGGACACGGGCCAAGAACACGGGCGTGTGTCCGGCCGTGTGAAAAGCCCTGTAGGTTCGAAATGAAAATAAACCCCACACGGGGTAGGGACATGGGTGTGTGTGACCACACGACCTGCTCACAAGGGCGTGACCCATTTCACACGAGCATGTGGCCCCTATGTGGGTGAAAATTTTTAAATGCACAAAAGTTTCCGGTTGGGTCCCGAAACCATCCGTATGTGTGTTTTTGATCTTGTAGGTCCTTAATGAGAATGATTTGATGGTGAAAGAGATATTTTAAATTGTATGACCAAGTGAGTTAAGTCCGGTAATGGCTCGTGCCCGGTCCTGGCGTAGGATACGTGTAAGAGGTATTACAAGGTAAATCCAAGACAATTTACAAACCCAAAAGATCAATTCACGATTATTTCAATGTAAAACAATCCGTGCTCTAGTGTGCCATCTGATCCTAAATCAGATGTTTTGTCAAACAGATGAAGTTAAGACAAGGGGTGAGTTACTGATCGTGTCTGAGAGTTTTAATATTTATATAATAAATGATTGAGCCTAGAAACTAACTATCACCACGATTGAGGCAAGCGCACCTATCGAATAGTAGTATAGCTTAGTGGCAAGACCAGAATGTCGAACCCAAGGGAACCAAAAGTACTAGTACTGACTTTCTTTATATTATCTAGCCTAAAATAAAAGGGATTGATGTTTATCTAACTAATTCCTAATCTAAGGATGCCATGACACAGAGAATGAACTGGGAAAATACTTTTGAGAAAATCAGTTGATTAAGACAATACCCGAGGAAGAATCCACCTATACTTCACTTGTTATTTAACTCTGAACCAGACGATTTATTCACTTAACTTGATCCGTATGATTCCCTAATTTATATTAATACCTCTTTCGAGGCTACTAACGTCTAACCCTAGGTTGATTAATTGAAATATCTTTCTAATTAAAACCCCTAGTGTTGCATCAACTCGATTTATGGATTCCTATATTAGGTTTGACCCTAATCCAGTAGATTTTCGTTATCCTATCTCTAGGAGTGCGATAAACTCTGCTTAATTATGCTAGATCTACTCTTAAACAGGGGCTTTTGCTCCTCTGAATAAGCACATCAATACTTGAATCAATATCCTGAAATATTAAAGCAAGAATTAAGAACACATAATTAAGAACAAATCAAGTATTTATCATACAGTTCAGAAAACAATAACAAGATCCATCTTAGGTTTCATTCCCCTCAGGTATTTGAGGGGTTTAGTTCATGTTTATAAAAGAATACATCTCAGAAGAAATTAAATAACAAAACATAAAGAAAAACCCTAAAACCCCCTAAAGGAAATTAAAGAGAAAATCCTCAGTCTTGAGCGTGATTCTGGCTTCTAAGATGGATCAACTGGCTTTCTTCGAGTAATTCCCTATATTCAGCCCTCTCTGGCTTCACTCCTATCAAAAGCCCTAACAGAAGCCTTCTATCGAACTCCCCTTTTAGGTTGCCTCCTAGGGTGTTTATATAGTCTTCGAGATGCCTTCCTTGGCCTACAAGTATCCCAATTCGAATAGAATTCATCCTAATTTTGGCAGGGACACACCCGTGGTCGATAACCCAGGCCGTGTTCGCTTCGGCTTGCCACACACGGCTGTGCAGTCCGCCCGTGTGCGGTGGTCCAGGCCTTGTAGGCCCATTTTGTCCCTTTTTTGGCCCGTTTCTCGTTCTTTTCGATTCCCTAACCTCTCCTGAGTATAAAACATGAAATTAAGAATTAGGAGCATCAAATTCCACAATTCAAGGGATAAATCATCCAAAAGTATGCCAAATGTGAGATTAAAATATGTATATATTACGGTGTATCAAATACCCCCACACTTAAGCATTTGCTTGTCCTCAAGCAAATTCCTCAACTCACAATTAAAATTCATTCTTCTCAACTTATAACTCCTATCAATAATGTTTCGACATAACCCATAGCTAATCATACATTGACAATTCAACTAAAAGAACATCAAAGTTTCAAACAATCCAAGTTGAGCATTTTATTCATGAAAAACATAGGTATTCCCCCTTATCTAAGTAATCACCTTTGATTCAAAATATCATAGAGTTAACATCCTCACTAAGGATTCACTCAAATCACTCGAAGTGTTTAATGGACAATAAATTAAGCACTCAATAGTAAACATGAAAAGTTATTACCATACGCTTGCATGAAAATCAAATCTCCACCACTATAAATTGAGATGATACATCAAACAAAAGGTCTTTAAAAAGGGTTGTAACATGGCTTGGTTAGGGGGCGTGGTCACAGGCTGAAAGAGGAGGTTAGAATCGAGATTGAATTGACAAATTACCTAACTATAAAATAGAATAATAATGAATAATTACATTAATAATATGAGCTTCTTCTAAAGATGTGAGATTTACTGTTTAAGCTCATAAAAAACATAGAATTAATAATGGATATACTTTCAAGTTTTTTTTAAGAACAAATCAAGTACAATAATAAGAATTTAACAACTGAAATGGAAAACATAGTCAGGCAACTTCTCAAATCAAATCTCGATAAAAAGGTTAATACAATAGGAACAATTCTTAATGAATCAAAAAGAGTAAGTCTTGGGTTAAAATTAAGGGTAAATCAATGAATGGTTTTTTAGGATCAAAGGGGTTCACTAGGGATTAATTATGGAGGTAGGCCTTTTGGGAAGTAAGTGGATTAAATCCTAGGTGCCTTTATCATCTCAGTATATAAAATCAAAAGTGTGGTCTTGACATGCATAATCGAAGCAAGTTCTAGAATAACAAATCAATATTGACACACTCATAAACAATAAAAAAAAGTGAGCAAGAAAAATATATGCTCTGAAAGGCTCAAGACCTCACAAAAATTATGGTTTTTGATGTCAATCCTGTGAACTTCAAATTTCAAGATAATACCTAAGCTTGGGAAAACAACCTAGCAAATTTTTAATTTTCAAAAATCAACTTATCATGCTTGATTCTCTAAAGCCTTCAAGTTTAAACAATCAATACACAACTACCTATGTTTTAACTCAGGACATATCAATAAAAATTATAAATCAATTAGAATTTGTTCTAATAGTGATATGAGAAAGAAAAGACAAAATTCAGGGATTTGAGAATAATACAAAAAGTTAGGAACTTTTAAAATTCACCCCCACACTTAATATGTACATTGCTCTCAATGTACAAAGATGTTTGTTCTAGAGATTAATAGCATGATATCATAAGAGAGAGATAAGTGACTCTTCCTGAATTTCGGATGGATTCCTTGAGTTGGAATTGTGGAAACTTGATTCGGAGGTGTAAGATAAGTTGGAGGAGGCATGGCAGATTTTCCTCATTAGAGTTGGGTATTCCAGAGTGCTATTTTAGGTTTTTTAACTGCGATAAAATCAGTGTGTGTAACACCCCCTACCCGTATTCGTTGTCAGAATAAGGTACGGGGCATTACCGGAGTTTACAATTTTTTTATTTTTTTATTTTTTATTTTTTTTTTGAAACCGAAACCATTCTAATTCATCATATTTTCAAAATAAAATTCATGCATATTTATAAGATAACTTTAACAGATAAGCCATACCAATGGCTGACCTTACATTCATTTCATACTAACATTTATTTTATTAGCTTATACATGCCATTCATTTCCAAAATAAGTTTCTTAAAATACCGAAATACTGGGGTTGATAGTGTGATGAGTCTCCCACCGATCCGACCTCCGAGCTCTTAACACTACAAAACAGGGAAAAAGGAAATAGGGTAAGCACTTGTGCTTAGTAAGCCCATGTAACAAGAATTATACTTACCTAGTATAATCAATATAAGCAATAAACATTCGTATACTCACTCAATGCATTATTTCCCTAGTAATTCACAAACTCAACATCCAAGTTAGTCCATTAATTTTCATCTATCAATAGTATACACGCCATGATTGATGAGCTCATCAATGTCAAGATTTCCATTTCCTTGTTATTTTTCCATATTTATCCCGTTAAATTACTCGGAATTTCGATGGATTTTTAGAGGTACACTTTAGTGTACAATCCGGGTCCGTCAATTCATATTCATGTGCGCACATTTTCATTTCAGAGAGCACACTCCCGCGAACCTCATCTTTACAGTGGGATTACCAGTCCAGGCTAAATCCCCTGTAATATAAACTCATAGAGTATTGTCGGGATTACCAGTCCAGGCTAAATCCCCTGCAACGACAATTACTCTAATGAGCTTGGATCTGAATTACCAGTCCAGGCTAAATTCAGACCCTAATTCGGATTACCCGTCCGGGCTAAATCCATTTTCCACATATTCTTCGGGGGGCTATATCAGGATAGGATCACCCGTCCGGGCTAGATCCTTTTTTTACCGTCAATTCCTTTTCAGAGATCCATCGAATTTTCCTTTCATTCAACCGGGATTTTTTTTCCCTTTTTATCAAATATACCAATGTTTTCATCAAATTTCATACAATGGACATTCAAATTATATTCACATCAATAACATACATTTCAAACATTTAAGAATATAATTCAAGTTACATGAACTTACCTTGAACTAGTTCGTTTATAAAATCTACTAATCCGGGACTTTTTCCTTTCCTCGATCTAGCTTTGTATTTGAGTTTTCCGGATCTAAATAAATAAATCCAATCAATTCAATACATTTCATGTTCACATGTAGCATTTTCTATAATTCTATTATTATTTTTAGCTTATTCAAAGCTGTCTACTTGAGTCACAGTCACTAAATTATTTTTATTTCTCGAGCTACAGATCCAAATGAAGAACCGTTAATTTTCCCTGAAACTAGACTCACATATCATCTCTTCTCATAAAATTTTCAGAATTTTTGGTATGGCCAATCAATACCAGATTATTCTTAAAGTTTCCCCTGTTTCACTGTTTGACTGTTCTGACCTCTCTTCACTACGAATCAAATTACTATTCATACAGAATTCATATGACCTTCTTATTTATTTCATTTGAAAATAGACTCATTCAGGACTCTAAAATATAAAGTTAAGCCCATAATTATTTTTCTCCAATTTTTTATGATTTTTCAAAGTCAGAACAGGGGATCCCGAAATTCCTCTGAACCAGTCTTACAAAAATATAAATATCTCAAATTACAGAATTCCTTTGCTTTCCATGTTTCTTTCATATGAAAATAGACTCAATAAGATTAATTTCATATCTCATTCAACTTCTAATTCCACTTCTACGAATTTTAGTGATTTTTCAAACTTACTCTACTGCTGCTGTCCAAAACAGTTTTGTTATAGCTTATTTTTTTTTCAATTAAATCCTTTACCCAATTCTAACTTCAAATTCTTTCAATTAAACCACTAATTCATCATTTTATTCATCATATGCTATATTCAAAAACTCTGAAACTTCAAAAATTTTAACTTAAATTCATCAAAACTTTATTCTAAAACTTATAAAGCATCAAAATTAAAAGAAAAGGACTAAATTAACTTACCAAATTAAACTCCAAGCTTCAAACTTTTAATTTTCCCTTTTCTTCTTTCTTTTCTCTTTTTCTTTCTTCTTCACGTTTGCTCTCTGTTTCTTTTCTGTTTCTATCTCTCTTGTTTCTTTTCTCTTTTCTTTATATATATATATAATAATAATAATATAATAATATAATAATATAATAATAGACTAAAAATCTTAGATTTTTCTTCAATTCACCGCCTCAATCTAGACAAAATGGCTTAATTGCCATTTTGGTCCTTTATACTTTCTTTTAATCTATAATTAAACTTTTACTTTCATTTCAATTTAGTCCTTTCCATTTAATTACCTACCCAAACGTTAAAATTTCTCGAAAGTTTAATACCGCATTACTAACATTTATAAATATTTATAAAAATATTTCCTATCATATAAAGACTCATGCAAACATATTGAAATAAATTTCTATTTAAATCGGATTTATGGTTGCGAAACCATTATTCCGATAATCTTGAATTAGGCCATTACAACTCTCCCCCCCTTTTAAGGATTTTCGTCCTCGAAAATCTTACCAGTAAAGAGGTTTGGATATTGTTTCCTCATTGCCTCCTCCGGTTCCCATGTCGCTTCCTCAATCCCGTGCTTTTGCCACAATACTTTCACCAAATTTATTTTTTTATTTCTAAGCTCCTTTGTTTCCCGTGCCAATATCTTGACCGGTTCTTCACTGTAAGTCATATCCGGCTGAATCTCCACTTCTGTCGGAGAAATAACATGTGAAGGATCTGACCGATATCGTCGTAGCAGAGACACATGAAAAATTATGGATTTTATCAAGTTCTGGTGGTAATGCCAACCGATAAGCGACCGGTCCAATTCTTTCTATGATCTCATATGGCCCGATAAATCTTGGACTCAATTTACCCTTTTGACCAAATCGAGAACTTTCTTCCAAGGAGACACTTTCAAGAATACCTTGTCACCGACCTGA
This sequence comes from Gossypium australe, assembly GCA_005393395.2. NCBI lineage: Eukaryota > Viridiplantae > Streptophyta > Magnoliopsida > Malvales > Malvaceae > Gossypium > Gossypium australe. Next base: position 40,607,640 of record CM016622.1, on the reverse strand, counting down.
AATTCAATCTCTTTTCGTTTAAGATCGGCATATGATTTTTGGCGATCGGAAGCTGCTTTTAAACTATCCCGAATAACCTTCACTTTCTCTTCTGTTTCCCGGATTAAATCAACCCCATGTATCTTCTTTTCACTGAGCTCTGTCCAATACAATGGTGTTCTACATTTCTACCATACAAAGCTTCATATGGAACCATTTTAATACTGGACTGATAACTGTTATTGTAAGCAAATTCAATCAAAGGTAGATACCTCTCCCAATTACCTTCAAACTCTAGTATACAACATCGAAGCATATCTTCCAATACTTGAATTACACGCTCAGATTGGCCATCTGTCTGAGGATGAAATGCAGTACTGAAATACAACTGAGTACCCAAAGCTTCTTGCAATTTATCCCAGAAACGAGACGTAATCGGGGATCTCTATCTGATATAATGGAGATAGGCACTCCATGTAACCTGACAATCTCAGATATGTACAATTCAGCCAGTTTATCTAAAGAATAATCCATACGTACCGGAATAAAGTGTGCTGACTTTGTCAATCGGTCAACAATCACCCAAATAGCATCTTTTTTCCTCGGAGACAACGGTAACCCCGATACAAAATCCATAGTGATTCTTTCCCATTTCCATTCCGGTATAGTAATTGGCTGAAGTAACCCCGAAGGTACCTGATGTTCTGCTTTAACCTGTTGACATATCAAACATCTTGATACAAACTCAGAAATATCACGTTTCATACCTGGCCACCAGTACATCTTTTTTCAATCATTATACATTTTATTACTTCCCGGATGTACAGACATAGTACTGTGAGCCTCGTGTAAAATCTTCTGTATGAGCTCTGAATTCTTGGGTACACATACCCTACCTAAATAATAAACAATCATCAACCCCAATTTGAAATTCAGAATCAGTATTTGACTCACATTGTGCCCGTTTAACCTGTAACTTTCTCATCATTCTTCTGAGCTTCACATATTGCTGTAAAAATGTTGGTTTAGCTCTTAATTCAGCTAAGATTGAACTATCATCAACCAAAAACAATTGAGCATTCATAGATCGTAAAGCGTACAGAGATTTTCGACTCAAAGCATCAGCCACAATATTAGCCTTACCCGGATGGTAATCAATAATCAAATCATAGTCTTTTATCAATTCAAGCCACCTGCGCTGTCTTAAAAATTCAGATCTTTCTGTGTCATCAAATACTTCAAGCTTTTATGATCAGTATAAATATGACATTTCTCACCGTACAAGTAATGCCGCCATATCTTCATGCAAAAACAATAGCAGCTAACTCAAGATCATGTACCGGATAATTTCTTTCATGTGGTTTAAGTTCTTGAAGCATAGGCTATTACTTTACTTCTTGCATCAAGACACAACCTAAACCATTTAATGAGGCATCACTGTAAATAACAAATTCCTTACCCGGTTTAGGCTGCACTAATACTGGTGCTTTCGTTAATAGATCTTTTAATCGGTTGAAACTCTGCTGACATTCATCAGTCCACTCGAACTTTACATCTTTCTGCAATAATCGAGTCATCGAGAGCATCATAGAGAATCCTTGTACAATCTCCAATAATAACCAGCTAAACCCAAGAAACTTCTAACTTCAGATACAGTCTTCGGTGGACTCCAATTGACAATAGCTAAGATTTTACTTGGATCTACCCTGATGCCTTCAGCAGATACAATATGTCCAAGAAAACCCACTTCTCGAAGCCAAAATTCACATTTACTGAATTTAGCATATAACTGTTTCTCTCCGCAGAACTTGCAACACAATTCTCAAATGTTCTGTATGTTCTTCTTCATCTCGAGAATAAACCAAAATATCATCAATGAATACCACAAATCTGTCTAAGTACGGTCTGAATATTCGATTCATCAGATCCATAAATACTGCAGGTGCATTAGTCAACCCAAATGGCATAACCAGAAACTCATAATGCCCGTACCTGGTTCTAAAGCTGTCTTTGGCACATCTGACTCCTTTACTCGTAACTGATAATAGCCCGATCGGAGATCAATCTTTGAAAATACAGTAGCACCTTTCAGCTGATCAAATAAATCATCAATCCGGGCAACGGATACTTATTCTTTATAGTTACCTTATTGAGCTGTCGATAGTCAATACACAATCTCAAAGACCCATCTTTCTTTTCACAAACAGACCGGAGCACCCCAAGGTGAATGACTCGGTCGGACAAAACCTCTATCAACAAGTTCCTGTAACTGTGTCTTTAATTCCTTTAATTCTGTAGAGCCATTCGGTACGGAGCTATGGAATCGGAGTAGTTCCCGGAATCAAATCTATAGAAATTCCACTTCTCTTTCTGGTGGCAACCCTGGTAACTCTTCTGGAACACATCAGAAATTCACATACCACTGGTACTGCTTTGACTCATACCTTTATCACATACATAACAAGAAAAGCATCATACCCCTTTTTGACATACTTCTGGCAGTAATAACTGAAATCACATCAGATAATCCCTCTGTCTGATCGGATTTAACCCGAAGTAATTCACCATTCTGACACTTCAACACAATATTTCTGTTTACAGTTTACTACTGCATCATGCTGAGTTAACCAATCCATGCCCAATATCACATCAAACTCATCAAATGGCAGTAACATCAAATCAGCCAGGAAACAATAACCTCTTACCATCAGTGGACAATTTTTACAAATTTTATCCACCAAAATAGATTGGCCAAAGGGGTTCGAGACTTTAACCACAAATTCAGTAGGTTCAATAGATAAATCTTTAACGCATGCAAGCTTTACACATATATGAATGCGTAGAACCGGGATCAATTAATGCAGTAA